>LPNX010125677.1:7172-60393 GCA_001517045.1 Pseudotsuga menziesii | reverse complement strand
AAGAACCTGCGCAGCACATTGTGTCGTTCCTTGCATCTTTATCACCCTGCATGGTTAAGATAGGCATATGCATTGCATATATTAATTCAAAATACAAATTGCGGTGGACCGGGCCGCAACCGGTAAACCCTTGTTGTTACTTTGACCTACGGTAGTCGGACCGTAAACCGGACAGATTCCCTATACCAAACAGTCAGCAGGCTAGTTGGGAACGCTGATTGGGGAGAATCCCTTACTGTTGCCACCTGCGAATTTCCAGGCCTCAACAAGTTCTTATTATTACTATAACGTCTTTCATATATTAAATTCATGTCTACATTAGCTATTATGGTAGATCAAATTTTACCTTAAAAGAAAATACAGGCTCTCTGGTATAATCATAAACTATTTTACCAAATAAATAATCTTGGTAATTTGCTAGCAATTGACAAGTTGTGTAATAGCTAGTGTCTATTAAGTCTAAACCAAAATTGAACCATGTAAAAGAATTCATGAAGATATTCTTTTACTATGCTAGCCAATCTTATAATTTATTTACCATTCGAATTGTTGGTTTTTAAAGGGGTTATAAATGAGCATATTCAACAATGAATATAAGCACATAAATCTACTTATAGTATGAAGGTTCTATGCATGATTGTTTTAGGGTTATCCAATGACTAAGTGATTACCACTAGGTCAATATTGACATAACATGGTTTTTACCCAATGCCCAAAATCGGGCAACCAACATTATGATAAACATACACATGATTTACGATGTGATATAGTAAGGCATATAATATAGTTCATGTATCGTTTTAATTGAAATCATTGTTTTAAAAATAATTGGAATCATTTGATCGCAGGTGAACTATAGAACTTGACCCATGCATGGTTTGATTTTCTTGAGGCACGTGGTCACCTCCTGGCCATGTATTGGTCATATATATTTCTTGTAACCCTAAACACTTTGTTATTCTTCCTCTGCAGTTCACGCGGGCCTTCGGGCTTCTCTGCAAGAATTTCATGGCGGCCATGAGTTCCTTCTGGTTCTAGTTGCTCTGAGTCTTGAGTTGAACTTGCTGTAGCCTCCAGTGTTCGGTCTTGTTTCCATATCTTTATGACTGTGGGTTTCTACCTTGCAAGAGTTTGTTGGTTTTTCTTTGCTCTTACGTGCAGCTTGTCTGTAACTCATCTTGCTTCCCATGGCCTATCACTGTTGTGCAAAGTTGTGGCTTCGCTACTGTTGGTTTGCTCCTTTGTGGTCGTAGGGTTTGGAAAAATCGTGTGCATACTTGCTGTTGGTGACAGTCCCGAGTCTAGTCTGTCTATTTTCCTTATTAAGGTAATTTTTAGTTTTCATTCCAATAATAAAAATCTCTCAGTAAAGATTGTTTACAGTTAGGTCATTTTTATAGAAGAGTTTCGAATTAACACAGTCCTGTGCTCATTTTGCAGGAACTCGAGACTTCACTTGCGAACTGTGAAGAATATGATGTTGGATGTCTTCGAAGGTCGTGGCTTCAAACCGGTAAGATCTATGTTTCAACGTTTGGGTTCTTTCCCTGCTTGTAACAAGGTAGTCGATTTGGGAAACTCCAAGCTTGGAAACTTGTCCAGCTTCATCTTTGGTTAAGTAGTTGCTTGTTAGATGTCATTGGGTTCTATTTTATTTCAAACCCTCGCCTCAACGATGGTTAGTCCTGGCCGTGAGCTGGGTGTTGTATTTAGTTTAGATTTCTAGCCTTACGACCTATAAATGTAATGCAATAGTTTTTAAGACAGTTTGTCTTCAAGCTTAGACTCATTTTTGTAGCATACTGTTTTGTGACTCTGTGTAAGTAGGGTTTTATCTTATTCGACTGGGAATACATAGATTTACTGTTTGATACATGTTGTGTATATGATGTGGTTATTTATGTAAATCTGTATCTGTAACTCTGTCTTAATATTTAATTGTTGGCTCATGAATATGAGCTAGGGTTTTCCTGAATGAAACCCTTGTTTAAATAATTCTTTTAATTTATTTAAATAGGTTCTAGTACTTGTAACAATATTTCTTTAAGTTAGTATTATCACCAGTGTATATTGAGATTTCCTATATTTATAACTATTTGTATATTTGTTATAAAGACTGTAACTAGTCTACAATAGTTTAATTTGTTTATTGATATAATGATCCAAACAAAATGGATTATAGTTTATTTGTTTTTATTTGAAATAGTAATATTGGTTTAGGGTTTCGAACCTATAATTTATCTTTACAGGTATAATCTGTTGCTAAATTTAAAACAGTTCTTTCTTAAATAGATATTTATTTTTATGTTAGTCATTATCATATTCTTATTGTTTTTACTGAAATGCTAAAAACAATTTTATTAGAGTTATTTGAAAACATAATTCTGTAACTAGTCTGATCTTGATAATTTAAAATACTTTTCATAAAACCCTTATTGTTTATAGTAACTGTTAGTCTTAGTTTAGTTAATATTATAAGTAAATAAACTAAGTAATTGTAGCTTATCTCTTTATTTAACTGAATGTACTAAAGTAGCTTGACTATATCTCTTCTACTGCATTTGCAAATAGTTATTAAATAAACACAAAGGAATATATTTATAACAGAACACAATTTAACTTCATGCATATTTTAACTTGAATAAAAGAATAATCTATTGTATGAAAACACAACGTCTTATTTACTAGGGTATTCGCTTAACATAATAATCCTTCTACCTGTACTATATTATTGCAATTTCTTTTCCAGTAAATTTACATAAATAAACTTGTAAAACAATAACATAGATAGCCAGATTATTGTTCTTTTTAATTAAAACCTACATACTGAACTAAAATACTCTGCTATTTATGAAATGTAGAACCACATCTATTCCATTCAGGCTCTTATCATTTTCTTCATCTACTTTAAATACTCTGTCTGTGCTGGAGTATGGCCTGGTCCTTCCAGGTGTGTAAAAACACAGATTAGAATTATTTTTCATCTATTCAGATTCATTTCTTCAATAATTTAAATATTACTAACTCTAACATTTTACAACTAAATATTTAACATTTATTTAACAGTCAGATTCAGATTTAACTATCTAACACAATAAAAACAAAATAGCGTAGAACCTGATTAGGATAGACAACAACAACGTTAGGAGGCTTTTCCTCCCTACCAATTCCTGGAGAGCTCTCAAAAAAACGCTTTCTCAGGACCCCCGAGCCTGTTCCTGGTCTTCTTGGCTGAGAATTGGTGGAGCATGCAAACAATAGACTAGTCCAATGACTCAGTAACACACTTTGCACTCAACAGTAAGATCCTTCAGCTGAAAAGATGCACTAGATCACTTAGCAGTTATCCCCTCAAACTCTTTCCACAATTCCCTTCAATTGAATTTCTCTGAAGTACATTCACCTGAATGATCACTTCTCTAGAATGACAAGCCTCAGCTCTTTTTAATGGGCATTTTTATAAAGATTGCCTAGGTCTTTTGGGTCAGTTGTAATTAATTGAGCCACCTTCTCTGATTCCACTTTCTTGGGGAATCATGACCCCAAATGTAGGGAGGTTTCCACCTGCAACAGTTGGGAGTGGTTTGAGGATGCTGCCACATGTATGTTTACTCTCCACCCAGTCTCCTCCACCAATTTGACCAGTAAACACTCTTTTAAGAGCTATTCTAAGCTGTTGTCTCCACCTTTATTTATTTATAATTAAAATATTCAGAATTACATTAAATATCCTTGACTCTGCTGAGTCATCAATTACAACTTAGCATAAAATTTAACATATTGTCCTTAAATAAAATCAAATAGGATAATATTATTTTTGCAAAATTGGGGCATGTGACATATGCACCACCTTAGAACATAACATCGTCCTCGATGTTATTTATTTTTCATCCTCAGAATTCCCTTGGAATATAATTGGATATGCATCTCACATATTACTTTCCAATTCCCAGGTGGCTTCCTCTGGACTAAGGTGCTTCCATTGCACCTTCACCTATCCAATGGTGCGGTTCTGAAGTGTGATCTCCCTCCGCCCGAGGATACAGTCCGGTTCCACCAGAAAATATTCTTCTGGTTCAACTTGTACATCATTCCAATTAACAACATGAGTAGCATCATGAACATATTTCTTTAATATAGAAATGTGAAAAACATTATGTACTTTTAAATTTGGTGGTAATGCTAATTGATAAGCTACTTGTCAAATCCTGGACAGTATTTCCAATGGACCACAGTAACGAGGTGCTAGTTTTGCACAACTCCCCAGTATCAGAGAACTCTTTTTGGGCCTCACCTTGATGAACACATGTTCACCTACCTGAAACTCCTTTGGATTTCTTTTAAGGTCTTCTTGACTTTTTTGTCGATCCTGTGCCACTTTCAGATTACCTTATACCTGCTTTACAATTTATTCCATTTCATTTAACAGTTCAGGACCTAATACTAATATATCCACCAGATTACTACAAGAGATAGGAGTATTACATTTTCTTCCATACAAAATTTCGAAAGGACTAAATTTGGCTGATGCCTGATAATTATTATTATATGCAAATTCTACCAAATGCAAATAATCCTCCCATTTATCTGGCTGGTATTTCACATACATTCTTAATAAATCTTCCAGTACTTGGTTTACTCTTTTAGTTTGTCCATCTGTTTGAGGATGGAACGAAGTACTAAAATTTAATGTAGTGTTTAATCCTTTAAATAGATATTTCCAAAACTTACCTGTAAATTTAGGATCTCTATTTGAGATTATGACTTTCGGTATTCCATACAGTTGAAAAATCTATTTTAGAAAAATATTAGCTATATTTGCATCTTTATATGTAGTTTTAACAGGTATAAAGTGAGCTTCTTTACTTAACTTATCAACTACTACCATGATAGAATCATTTAGATTCTGATTTCTAGGCAGTCCAGTAACAAAATCGAGACTAATTATCTCCAATTTCCAGCTAGGAATGGGTAATGGACGAAGTAATCCAGCTGGGTGTTGATGTTCAGTTTTCACCTGTTGACATTCAAAACAACTAGCAATATATTCTTCTACTTCAGTCTTCATATTTGGCCAAAATATTCTTTTCTTAACATAGTTATAGTCTTTTGATAGCCTGGATGACCTGAGTATGGATTTTTATGAATTTAATCCAAAATTAACAGCTTAACTTTAGGTACGTCAGGTACATACATTCTGTCTTTATATAGTAAAAATTATTTTGCATTCAAACTGTACCCTTTACTTAAGCTTTATGTTGGATTTTATTTATTTTTTGCTTGTAAATTTTGGTAAATTTCATCCTGTTCTATTCCTGCTTTAAGCTGTTCATCCAAATCTATAGTATAAGTGCTGATAACTGCTACAAAATTCATCCTTGCATTTCTACTTAATGCATCAACAACTTTATTTTCTTTACCCTTAATGTGCTGAATTTCAAAATCATACTCGCTTAGAAAATCTAGCTACCTAGTTTGTCTGGCATTTAAATTAGGATGATCTAACAGATACTTTAGTCCTTTATTATTAATCATTAAAATAAATTTTCTACCAATTAGGTGATGTCGCCACATCTTTAGAGCATGTATAACAGCTGCTAATTCCATATCATAAGTTGCATAATTCTTTTCATGAATTTTTGATTTTCTAGACTCATAGGCAATAACATGCCCTTCTTAAGTCAGAACACCGCCTAATCCATCATTGCAGGAGTCAGTGCATACTACTAATTATTTATTTGGATCAGCAATTCTTAAAATAGGTGCACTGGTTAATAAAGTTTTTAACTTTTTAAAGCTTTCCTCGCATTTCTGGTTCTAATCAAACTTCTTTCCTTTCTTCTGCAAAGAAGTTATCGGATTCCCGATCCTCGAAAAAACTTCAATGAACCTTCGGTAGTAACTGGTAATTCCCATGAAAGATCGAACATCCGTTACATCCTTAGGAACTTGCCAATATTCAATAACCTTTATCTTTTCGGGATCTACTAAAATCCCTTCCTTGCTCACCACATGACGTAAGTACTGAATCTTATCCTTGAAGAAATCACATTTACTAAAGTTTGCAAAGAGTTGATGATCTCGTAACTCTTGCAAAACAATTTTTAAATGTTCTTTATGTTCTTCTTCAGTTTTTTAATAGATTAATATATTGTCGATGAACACAACTACAAATTTATCTAGATATTTATGCATAACATTGTTCATTAAACACATAAAAACAGCTGGGGCATTAGTAAGCCCGAATGGCATGACGACAAACTCGTAATGGCCATATCGAGTTCTAAAAGCTGTTTTAAAGATGTCTTCATCTTTAATCCTAACTTGATGATATCCAGATCTTAAATCAATTTTTGAAAACACCGTGGCTCCTCGTAGTTGATCAAATAGATCATCTATATGGGGAAATGGGTATCAATTTTTAATGGTCATCTTATTCAATTGACAGTAATCTATGCAAAGTCGCATGGTTCTGTCCTTTTTCTTAACGAAGATGACAGGTGGCCCGCAAGGAGACACACTAGGTCAAATATACTTTTTATCTATAAGTTCATTTAATTGAGAATTTAATTCATTAAGTCTAAGTATGTTCATTCAATAAGGATCCTTTGAGCTAGGTACTGCACCAGGTACCAGCTCAATGGTGAAATCCAATTTCCTTTTCGGAGGTATCCCGAAATTTCTTCAGGGAATACATCAACATATTCTCTTAAGACTGGTATGTCTTCCAATTTTAATTTATCTATCTTATTTAGATTCTTCTCATAGTTGTTACTGCATAAGCTTTACAACCCTTCCTAACAGCTCTCTTAATCTGTAGAGCAGAAATCTACCTTATGGTGGGTTTTCTAGGAATTCCTTTTACACTTACTGGTCTTCCATCACTGTTTAAACACGTAAAGGTTTTATCATAACAATTTAAAATTACTCTCTATTGTTCTAACCAATCCATACTGATCAGTAAATCATAAGAACCAAGAGGTAATACATTAAGCTTTACAACAGTTTCAAAATGATCCATAACTAATGCACATTCTTTTACAAAACAAGTTACCTTCCTTTTAACACTAGTGGCTAACTGAACCAACCAAGAATTTTCAAAATTTTCAATAAGTAACTTACATTTTTCTACCACTTTAGGTGCAATATAACTAAGACTAGCTCCTGGATCAATCAAAATAGCTATAGGGGTTTGATTTATCATACCTTCTACTTCCACCATGGAAGTTTGATATTCTGCTTATCGATTCTCCAAGGTTGCATTGATTCTGGGCATAGTCCTCGCTAATTCTCCAACAATCATATCCTCCTGTATGGTATAAATATTACTGATAGTATTTTTTCGATTAGGATAGACTGAAGCATAGTGTGGGCCATTACACTCTCAACACTTTATAGGTTCTTTGCACTCAAAGTACTTGGTGTAATTACCATGGTTATTAGCAAATTCTTTACCCTTGGAATTATTCTGACTGCTTGGTGAATTATTCTTATTTCCTTGGAAATTCTTATTAGGATAATTTCTGACCTTATTGTTCTTAGAATTTATGTTGGGCACAAATTATTTCTTCTTTTGATCATACTGGTTATTATTTTTCTTGGCCTTCCAGTTGGCCATGCTTTCCTTCTTCCGATTCTGTTCATAACAGAAGTTGGCTTTCCTCATAGCTTCTTCCAAAGTCTTTGGATTGTCATATTCAATCTTGTCCTTAATATGATAAGGTAAAAAGCTGAGGAATCGCTGTACCTTTGGTTTTTCATCTATAAGGTATGGTACATACCTAAGTAGACTTAAAACCTTGTTGTTTAGATCCTTCGTTGTTATTGATCCTAATTTAAGCTCATAAAATTCTTTTGCTCTGTCTTCATAGTATTGCTCAGACATAAATTTCTTTTTGAAGTACCTCTTGAAGGTACTCCAATTTACATTCTTCTCTTTTATTCCCTTAACTCTCTTCAAATCTTGCCACCAAATGTCAGCCTTTCCTGAGAGATTATAGATAGCCATTCTAACCTTTAATTGGTTAGAATAGTTATATATCTGGAAGTACTTCTTCATCCCAGATAACCAGGATTCCGCTTCCTCCCCTTTCTTGGTCTCTCCATTGAATGTTGGTGGTTTTTATCTTTTTGAATTCCCCAGAAATATCCTCATAAGGTTTTTATTTCCTCTCTTTAGTATAATGATTATCATCATTACTATCACTAGTAGAATGCAAATTACGTTGTTCACCAAACACCTCTGAAGATGAACTGATTTCATTTTTAGTATGTTTCATCTTTTTAAATTTATGTTGATGACTTGTATATTCTGATTCAGTACTTCTACCCCTACCCTCAGTTTGAAACCTTTCTATTAGGATCTAATTCAACTCCTTCCAAGCCCTCAGAATCCTTTCATTCTCTCATTTTATAGATTCCATTTCAGATTTTAGGTCTTTTACTGTTTGTAACAGTTCTAAGGAATTGGTGGTTAAATCTTCTGGTATAGGATCTCTTGGTAAGTTTTCTGGTTCAGTAAATGGAGATTCCTCCTCTGCATATTCCTCTAGCCTTTCCATACCTGTTTGTTACACTTCAGAAACAATTTCTCTGTTGAATAACATTTAAAAGAAAATACATCAGCATAATAATTCAAATCACAGTTTCATAAAAGCTAGTTGGGATTCATCAAGGCCTAGTGTTTGAACCTTGTGCTCTGATACCACATGTCAAAACCCCAAATTTTCACAAAAAATTAAAATTTTGATATAATATAAAATGCTAGATATGCAGTTTACTAACAGCTAATGGTTAGCAGAAAAAGAAACAGTCCAATGATTAGTGTTACATAATTTCAAATTACAATAACTAAAGTAGTTTCCTTTTCGTAACATAATAAGGTTTACTTGCATATTGTTTTATTTCAATTTACTGATGAGTCTTCTTTATGGCAAGTAGGTGAAATCTAACTTTGAATCCTAGGCTTACTTAGCATTTATGCTAATGCAGAGAGATTACTGGTTCTTACAGGTTTACAGGTATGCTCGAACAAGTAGACTTTTTAGATTCATAAAGTATCAAGAAGTGTTTCTATTTGCAATTAATATGCTTAGTAATTAAGGTGATAAATTCCAAGCAACTTCAATGAGGTAAAGTAGTTTGTTTTCTCCAGTTTTCCTTGTAAGCAAAGTTCAAAATAAAAGATTTCCTTTCTTTATCAAACTTAGCGACAACAACGATACTTACTGTGACTTTAAGCTGGTATTCTTTGTCGCATATTAAATTCTATATTATCATGCCTATCTTGCAAATGTTTTATTCATTGTACTATTGGTTTTTATACATGGAAGAGATTCTCTAATTACTGATAGTAAGATTCTCATTAGAATATAAGATTTGATTTCTTTTTAACATACTAGTGTAGTAAGTATCAACCCATTTCTTATATGTATAAATCAATTGCTCATTAACTGGTTATTAGCTTCCTCGTAAATATCGTACTACATGTACTATTGTATCATATACATTATCATAATATTTACTTGATTACCAAGCTGATCGATATTTTCATTCTTTAGGAAAGCTTACTGCCTATAAAACTCATTGATAATATAAGCTTGAATAGTGTAAAAATTACTGTATCGTTTCACATGGAGTAATGTTTGTCTTCACTTCTTAAACCTAAGTCAATCAATGTTGTTCCCAGTGATTATAGACTTGAGTAAGGTTATTCCATTATAGTTCTTATTATTACTATAACGCCTTTCATATATTAAATTCATGTCTACATTAGCTATTATGGTAGATCAAATTTTACCTTATAAGAAAATACAGGTTATCTGGTATAATCATAAACTATTTTACCAAATAAATAATCTTGGTAATTTACTAGCAATTGACAAGTTGTGTAACAACTAGTGTCTATTAAGTCTAAACCAAAATTGAACCATGTAGAAGAATTCATGAAGATATTCTTTTACTATGTTAGCCAACCTTATAATTTATTTACCATTCAAATTGTTGGTTTTTAAAGGGGTTAAAAACATGCATATTCAACAATGAATATAAGCACATAAATCTACTTATAGTATGAAGGTTCTATGCATGATTGTTTTAGGGTTATCCAATGACTAAGTGATTACCACCAGGTCAATCTTGACATAACATGGTTTTTACCCAATGCCCAAAATCAGGCAATCAACATTATGATAAACATACACATGATTTACGATGTGATATAGTAAGGCATATAATATAGTTCATGTATCGTTTTAATTGAAATCATTGTTTTAAAATTAATTGGAATCATTTGATTACAGGTGAACTATAGAACTCGACCCATACATGGTTTGATTTTCTTGAGGCACGTGGTCACCTCCTGGCCATGTATTGGTCATATATATTTCTTGTAACCCTAAACTCTTTGTTATTCTTCCTCTGCAGTTCACGCGGGCCTTCGGGCTGCTCTGCAACACTTTCATGGTGGCTGTGAGTTCCTTCTGGTTCCAGTTGCTTTGAGTTTTGAGTTTAACTTGTTGTAGCCTCTGGTGTTTGGTCTTGTTGCCATATCTTTATCATTGTGGGTTTCTACCCTGCAAGAGTTTGTTGGTTTTTCTTTGCTCTTACATGCGGCCTGTATGTAACTCATCTTGCTTCCTCTAGCCTATCACTGTTGTGTGAAGCTGTGGCTTTGCTGCTGTTGGTGTTCTTCTTCGTGGTCGTAGGGTTTGGAAAAATCGTGTGCATACTTGCTGTTGGTGATAGTCTCGTGGCTAGTTTGTTTGTTTTCCTTATTAAGGTAATTTTTAGTTTTCATTCCAATAATAAAAAGCTCTCAGTAAACATTGTTTACAGTTAGGTCATTTTTATAGAAGAGTTTCAAATTAACATAGTGTTGTGCTCATTTTGCAGGAACTCGAGACTTCACTTGCGAACTATGAAGAAGATGATGTTGGCTGTCTTCAAAGGCTGTGGCTTCAATCCGATAAGCCCTGTGTTTCAACGTTTGGGTTCTTGCCCTACTTGTAATAGGGTAGTCGATTTGGGAAACTCCGAGCTTGGAAACTTGTCCAGCTTCATCTTTGGTTATGTAGTTGCTTGTTAGATGTTATTGGGTTCTATTTTATTTCAAACCCTTGCCTCGACAATGGTTAGTCGTGGTCATGAGCTGGGTGTTGTAATTATTTTAGATTTATGGCCTTATGACCTATAAATGTAATGAAACAATTTTTAAGACAGTTTGTCTTCGAGCTTAGACTCATTTTTGCAGCATACTGTTTTGTGACTCTATGTAAGTAGGGTTTTACCCTATTCGACTGTGAATAAATACATTTACTGTTTGATACATTTCGTATATATGATGTGGTTATTTATGTAAATATGTAACTATAACTCCGTCTTAATATTTAATTGTTGGCTCGAGAATATGAGCTAGGGTTTTCCTGAATGAAACCCTTGTTTAAATAATTCTTTTAATTTATTTAAATAGGTTCTAGTACTTGTAACAATATTGCTTTAAGTTAGTATAATCACCAGTGTATATTGAAATTTCCTATATTTATAACTGTTTATATATTTGTTATAAAGACTGTAACCAGTCTACAATAGCTTGATTTGTTTATTGATATAATGATCCAAACAAAATGGATTGTAGTTTATTTGTTTTTATTTGAAATAGTAATATTGGTTTAGGGTTTCGACCCTATAATTTATCTTTACAGTTATAATTTGTTGCTAAATTTAAAACAGTTCTTTCTTAAATAGATATTTATTTTTATGTTAGTCATTATCATATTCTTATTGTTTTCACTGAAATGATAAAAACAATTTTATTAGAGTTATTTGAAAACATAATTCTGTAACTAGTATGTTCTTGATAATTTCAAATACTTTTCATAAAAACCTTCTTGTTTATAGTAATTGTTAGTCTTACTTTAGTAAATATTATAAGTAAATAAACTAAGTAATTGTAGCTTATCTCTTTATTTAACTGAATGTACTAAAGTAGCTTGACTATATCACTTCTTCTGCATTTACAAATAGTTATTAAATAAACACAAAGGAATATATGTATAACATAACATAGTTTAACTTCATGCATATTTTAACTTGAATAAAAGAATAATCTATTGTATGAAAACACAACGTCTTATTTACTAGGGTATTCTCTTAACATAATAATCCTTCTACCTGTACTATATTATTGTAATTTCATTTCCAGTAAATTTACATAAATAAACTTGTAAAACAATAACATAGATAACCAAATTATTGTTCTTTTTAATTAAAACCTACGTACTGAACTAAAATAATCTGCTATTTATGAAATGCAGAACCACATCTATTCCATTCAGGCTCTTATCATTTTCTTCATATACTTTAAATACTCTGTCTGTGCTAGAGTACGGCCTTGTCCTTCCAGGAGTGGAAAAACATAGATTAGAATTATTTTCCATCTATTCAGATTCATTTCTTCAATAATCTAAAGATTACTAACTCTAAAATTTTACAACTGAATATTTAACATTCATTTAACAGTCAGATTCAGATTTAACTAGCTAACACAATAAAAACAAAATAGTGTATAACCTGATTAGGATAGACAACAACAGCGTTAGGAGGCTGTTCCTCCCTACCAACTCCTGTAGAGCGCTCAAACAACGCTTCCTCAGGACCCCCGAGCCTGTTCCTGGTCTTCTTGGATGAGAATTGGTGGAGCATGCAAACAATAGACTAGTCCAATGATTCAGTAACACACTCTGCACTTAGCAGTAAGATCCTTCAGCTGAAAAGCTACACTAGATCACTTAGTAGTTATCCCCTCAAACTCTTTCCACAATTCCCTTCCATTGAATTTCTCTGAAGTACATTCACCTGAATGATCACTCCTCTAGAATGAGCAGCCTCAGCTCTCTTCAATTAGCATTTTTATAAATATTTCCTAGGTCTTTTGGGTCAGTTGTAATTAATTGAGCCACCTGCTCTGATTCCAATTTCTTGGGGAATCATGACCCCAAATGTAGGGAGGTTGCCACCTGCAACAGTTGGAAGTGGTTTGAGGATGTTGCCACATGTTTGTTTTCTCTCCACCCACTCTCCTCCACCAATTTGACTAGTAAACACTCTTTTAACAGCTCTCCTAAGCTATTGTCTCCATCTTTATTTATTTATAATTAAAATATTCAGAATTACATTAAATATCCTTGACTCTGCTGAGTCATCAATTACAACTTAGCATAAAATTTAACATATTGTCCTTAAATAAAATCAAATACGGTAATATTGTTTTTGCAAAATTGGGGCATGTGACATTTTCCTTCAATTTTTGTTGCTCATAGTGATAACTTGAGCAAACTTTGGTATGAGGGATTTGGTCACTTAAATTATCACTCATTGCAACAACTTTGTAAATACAATATGGTGACTGGTCTTCCGATGGTATCTTGTAAGGATGGCGTTTGTTCTGGTTGTGTACTCAGAAAACATCATTGGGACAGTTTTGACAAATGTGCCTCTTGGCACGCCTCGGTTCCCTTGGAGCTTGTGCATAGTGACTTGTGTGGCCCTCTTCCATCTTCATCCTTTTCTGGTTTCAAATATTTCTTAACTTTCATTGATGACTACTCCAAAAAAACTTGGGTTTACTTCCTAACACTTAAGAGCAAAGTAAGTATTTAACATGTTCTTGGCCTATAAGGCCCTTGTTGAAAAACAATCTAGTCATCAAATTATTAAGTTAAGATTTGACAATGGAGGAGAATATGTTAACAACAAGTTCACTACTTTCTGCACTGAACAAGGAATCCAACAAAAACACACTGTTCAATATACACCACAACAAAATGGTGTAGTTGAACAGAAAAACCGCACTTTAAAAGAAATGGCTAATTGTATGATCCAATCTAAGGGACTAAGTCTTCAATATTGGGCTGAGGCCATAAATTGTGCAAATTACATAGTTAATCGCATACCCACTAAAGTTTTACAAGGTATAACACCGGAAGAAGCATGGAGTAAAATTAAACCAGATGTAAGTCACTTTCGTGTGTTTGGTTGTGAAGCATGGGCTCACATTTCAGATGAAAAATGGAAAGCATTGCAGCCTAAAAGTGAAAAGTACATATTTGTTGGATATAATCATTTTCATGATTATATCCAACAAATAGACTTCTTCATCCACATTTTCATGATATAATCATTAGAAGAGATGTTAAATTTGATGAAAATATCTTGGCTTGCGAGCCTAACTTGGCGGGTGTTCCATCCTTGGCCTGTGAGCCTGATTCGGTGATTGTGCCTTCTTCTTCTTCTTCTTCCAACTTCTTTGACAGGTTTCTAACTCTAGTTTATGATGATGACAGTGAGGATGAAAATCCACCTCTACCTACTCATGTTCCTCCAATTGCACCAGCACCAATGCTTCCTCGATGGGTTCGTTCAACATGTGAAGCAGTTGGTGATGTTGACGATGATCCTAGAGATCAACGTCGAACACATTCTATATTTCAGTGAGCCTCTTCTCTTTTGGCTCAAGTTTCCGAGAATCATGATCCAGAAACTTTTGCAAAAGATTTAGGAAATACAGATGGGGATGTAGCTATGGATGAAGAATATCATTCCTTAATGGTGAACGATACTTGGGATCTTGTTCCTCATCCAAAAGGAAGAAAACTTGTCAGATGTAAATGGGTCTACAGAAATAAGTATGCATCAGATGGAAGTGTTGAAAGACTTAAGGTAAGGTTAGTTGCCAAAGTTTTTTCCCAAGTTGAAGGGATTGACTACAATGAAACCTTTGCTCCTGTCACAAAAATGAATTCCATCCGCCTTGTTCTTTCCCTTACAGCCTTACATAACTGGGAATTCCATCAAATGGATGTCAAGTCTGCCTTTCTACATGGTGATTTACAAGAGAAAATTTACATGGAACAACCTCCTGGATATGTTCAGGATAACTATAGCCTTGTCTGTCTCCTTAAGAAATCCTTATATGGCCTTAAGCAAGCTCCTAGAGCTTGGTATACCAAAATGGATAGCTTTCTCCTTGACACTGGTTTTTATAGATGCCATTCGGACCCCAATGCCTATACCAAGAAAGTAGGAAACCATCTCATCATACTTTTTCTTGATGTTGATGATCTTATCCTTACTGGTAGTGACCCTAAACTTATAACCCATGTGAAATCCAGTCGTAAGAAAAATTTTGAAATGTCAGACTTAGGACATTTGCATTATTTTCTTGGTCTCCAAGTCTTGCAAACCAAAGAAGGAATATTTCTTTCCCAGTCTAAGTATGCTTGTGACCTTCTTTGTTGCTTCCACATGGAAGATTGTAAACTAGCCCCTTCTCCCTTCCAGTCTGGAGTCAAACTTTTTGCCACTTGTACTTCCCTTGAAGTAGATGTCACCTTTTATCATCAGCTTGTTGGTAGTATTTTATACTTGACTCATTCTTGTCCCGACCTTTCCTTTTCCATTGGTCGTGTTTCCCGTTATATGCAAACTCCTCATGAAAGTCATTGGAAAGCAGGAAAAAGAATACTTCAATATATTCGAGGTACATTTCAGTTTGGGATTCATTACAGTATAGGGGGGAAACCTTTGTTGGTTGGTTTCATTGATTTAGATTGGGTAGGTGATCCTGATTATTGAAAGTCTACTACAAGTTATGTTTTCATTCTGGGATCTGGACCTGTCACTTGGGCTTCTGAAACAACAAGCTCTTGCTCTTTCTTCAGTAGAAGCAGAATATCAAGCCACAGTTAATGCCATTTAGGAAGCTTTATGGCTTCAACAAATCCTTTCAGAGTTTGGATTTGAGTAGCAATAGCCTACTCGACTTTGGTGTGACAGTCAAAGTGCCATCAAGCTTTCCGAAGATCCAGTTCTACATCAGCGCAGCAAACACATTGAGCTACACATGCACTTCATCAGAAATCTTGTTCATGATAGTGTTATTGAAGTTCTCTATTTCCCTACAGATGATCAAGTTGTAGACGTATTCACCAAGTCTATTACAGAAGCGAAGTTTTCTAAACTTCGATCTATGTTAGGAGTTCAGGAATGTGTCCTTATGGGGGGATAGGCTCCATTTCCCCCTTCCTTCTCCTAATAGTGTAAATTTTGTAAATCCTTCATTGCTATCCCAAGTTGTTCTTAAGGGGGGATGTTAGGATATTTAGACACTTAGGAGTTAGTTAAGATCAACTTGTGTAATATATCTGTTAGGTAAAGTGTGTTTCTTTAGTATGCATTAGTATGCATTTGTAAATATTCTGATCCGACGGTCATGATATGCTCTAGACATAAAGTGATATGACGGTTCAACTTCTCTTAGATCATACCTACCATTGATCTGTGGCTTAATACCCGATTGGTCCATGATCTCTATTTAAAGAGCATGGAGGGTCCTTGGCTAGTTGATCGATTATGAGAAGCTCATATGTAACTTTCTTTCTTTTGCATAATAAATTGCTCCAAGTAGCCCTTTGGCTAGGGCCGTGGACTGTTTCCCTCTTGAGGGTTTTAACCACATGACAAATATCAGTGTGTTGATATGTGATCTATTTGTGTGAAGTGGTTGCTCAAGGTGTTCATTATTTTGGGAGTACCATGTGTACCCGAACATTGCCTCTGCCCACTTGGTAAAGTAATCAATAGCGACAATGATATATATTTTCCCCCCAGCCAAAACTAGGTTTCACGTCACATAATCCACCCCCCACTTAGTGAAGGGACCCAATGCAATGACGGGAAACAACGAAGCAGGATGTGATCGTATTTTCTTGGTATAGATCTAACACAGATGACAATGCTTGACAACTTCCACACAATATTTAAAGATCATGGGCCAGAAATAACTAGCACGTAAGATATTTTGGGCCATTGCTAACCCAGATAAATGATCCCCACATGCTCCACTATGGGAATCATTTAGGATAGACTCAACCTCCTCGTGGGTGAGGAACTGATGCAAAACAAAATCTACCCCTCTACGGTATAAAGTATCACTGATGATCAGGTAGCTTTTTGCATGTACATGCAGTTTATGTCGCTTTTCCCTCGAGAAGGACGTAGGAAACTTCAAATTCTGGAGATATATAAGGATATATCTGTACTAGGGATTAGAGGTGGAAATCAGAAAGATATACTCATCTAGGAATGAGTCTTCTTCAACCACTACAATTTCTTCTATAGGAAATTCTGAAATAAGCTATGAAAAAACTAAGGACTTTTTCTATTTAGAGGACTGAAAAATCCAAGTCAAACTCCTGAAGAATGACCATCCATTTGTTGAATTTTCCCCCGATTATGCATCGGGACAAAACATATTGAAAAGGATTAACATCCTCCACCACTGTAGCTGTCCTCAGTAAAAAGTAGTGACACAACCCCTGAACATCATAAACAGCTGCTAATGCTAACTTCTCAACATTGGAGTATCTAAGTTTGGGACCAGCTAATGCATGACTAAGATAATATACAACATGCTCTTGGAGCTTCTTGTCCTCTTGAACCAATACTACCCCAATGGTCGACATTGATGCAACAAGATACAATATAAAGTCTTTAAAGTAATCTGGTGGACATAATAAGGGAGCCGACAACAAAGCTCTTTTTGATGCCTCGAATGCATGTTGTACTATTTCATCCCATACAAATGGAGTGTCCTACTTAAGCAAGGGCATGAAACCCTTAGTTATCTTGGCATAATTTACTATTAAACGTAGAAGGGAGTTAGATTTCCCTTGTAGGATTTGAATTTTCCTGATAGACCCAGGAGGAGGAAGATTTACAATAGCCTCAACTTTTAAAGGATCCACCTGAATTCTTTTGTTTGACATAATAAATCCGAGTAGTATTCCTGACTCAACAAAGAAAACACACTTGTGGGGATTCAAGCATATTTTGTAATGTCTGCATCGTTCAAAAATTAAGCGAAGGTGATCTGGATGGTCCATCCTCTTGCGAGAATGGGTAGGACGATCATCAAGATACAGCTCAAAAATATTCTTTATGTCGTGGAAGGAAAAGTTCATTCCCCATTGAAAGGTAGCCCCAACATTTTTCAAACCAAAGGGAATTTTCCTGTATGCGAAGGTATTCCATGGAAAATTAAAAGTTGTTTTGTTTTGGTCTTCTAGCTTGATTTTGATTTGATTGTATCCATAAAAACCATCCATAAATGAAAAAACCTCGCTACCCACACAAGCATCAATAATTTGGTCTATAAAGGGCGTGGGGTAGTTTTCCATGGGACATGCTTTATTTAGGTCACAAAAATCAGTGCACATGTGTATTGTCCCTTGTTTCTTATCAACAAGAATGAGATTGGATACCCATTCTGTTGAAAAAATTGGGTAGATAAAGCTAGCTTTCAACAACTTTTCCACTTCAGCCTTAACGGTTGCCACTTTACGTGGATTAACAGGTTAAAGCTTTTGTCGAACATGTTTAGCATCAGGATGGGTTCATATTTCATGTTATACAATCGATGGATCAATTCCTGGAATCTCCTCATATGACCAGGAAAACATGTCATGAAATTCCTTAAATGAGGCAGTATATATGGCAATCTCCTCAAGAGAGCAGTTTGCACCGATATGTACATTTTCGACAATGTTGGGGTTTGCAGAGATGTTGATAGGAATGGTAACAGAGATATTTTCCATATTTTCCTCAGTTAATATTCCCTCATTTGGAAAAGGATTAATCGGTACATCAATGTCTTCTTCCAGTCTCACGTAGAACTCTTGGTTTTCGATTCTACTCAGTTATGGAAGAAAGTAGGATTTGTGGTGAAGATATTCGTAAATATTATATCACTCACTCATGGCTTCCAAAATGGTTTCATCTAAAGGAAAAACCATGTCTAAGAAGTCATACGAATATAAAGAGTTCTCTTCCCAAGTAGGTAAATAAGCTTCTTCCGACTCCTCTAAGAATATATAGGGAGTCGCGATAGAATCAACCGTGGTGTTAATAATGGCTTAATAAGCCACTTCCACCACCAATAAGGGCACCTCAGGTTCATAATGGGAAGGAATCACCCAAGGATATGTTCTGTCGACAACCATTGTGATAGACTTCTCTACAGTGGTAGAACCTAGATAGTTTATAGGGGTCAGGGGCAACCCCACCTTTTCTATTTTAAATTTTGAAATGGTTGATTGTATGCAATTTAATTTAGTAACTTGGTAACCCCAGAGAACCTAGGTTATAAGGGTGTGTTTTCTTGAACAATAGAACTAGTGACTCTGCTGGGGATTCCAACCTGTTGTGGGTCCTCTCTTTAGGCTTGCTGACTAGTTTTTTTCTCTATCTGATTCTGTTTTTAATTTGTTTTAATTTTACCTTTGATTTCCAGTATTGCATGTTTAGATCCTATCTGTCAGTCTCTTTTATTTTTGAAAATTTTTGACATCATAAGTGGGTTTCCTTGGTAACAGTCGTGTATTTCACTTTATATAAGCAGGTTTCTTTAGCGATAATCGCGTATGGTATGCGAGTTTCCTTTATGACAATCATGTATTCCTGTAAGTGTCTATGAATTCAAGAGGTTGTTGCTTGTCCTTATTTTTATGATTTCTCAAGTGCTTGTGAAGGTTCTGTTTTTGGCATGATATTTTGGCCTTAGGTCTACACATTTCACTACTTGCTTGGATAGTCAAGTCTTTGAGTGTTTTTGTTTGACTTCTTCATTGGTGAATGTGTTAGGTCCCCCTACTTGGATTTTGGTATGAGTGATTGTGTATTTGGGTCATTGATCAGTCCTTTGTAACACTGATATGCTCTGTACTTCTTTTAGTGGTCTAAGTTAGCCATTTTTTTTGTTTTTGGATCAACAAGTCTTTGAATTGATCATTCCTCCAAGTCTAGGTTTTGTACCATTTCTTCCTATTTGGGTGAAGTGTGTTACTGTAGGGTCTATTTACATCATTTATTGTTATATGATCAGATTGTTCAAACTTACTTATTTTCCATTTACTTGCATTATAGTTTTTTAATTTTTGAAAAAAGAAAAGACAAAAAACATTTTTGCACTTTTCGCATTAGGTTCCATTTAATTGTTCTTTTCGTTATTTTTTTCAAAAAAAATAAAAAAATTTAAGTCTTGTATTTTCTCTTTTGTTTAAAATTTTCAATGACTTTCATTTGAAAAAGAAAAGAAAAATAAAAATTTGGCATTATAGATTCATTTGCTTTGAAAAAATTCATACATCATACAGTCTCATTCTGCTACCTTTGACTAATATCGCCATTTAAAAAGAATGATTAATTAAAATTTTACTAGTAAATTCGTTTTTAAGGCTCATACATCAACTAGTTCACGATAGGCTTGTGGACTAGGGAGCTTTAATTGTCCATAATCATTTTATTTAAAACATAGTGGCCTTTCATAAGGTAAATCCTCTTCTACAAGAGACCATTTGGAAAGCTCCTCTCACACAGGAGTTAATCATGCGGCCACGTGAGAACTTGGTTGAGGAGATAAACCTCCAATTCCTTGTTCGAGCGTATATCAATATTTTTATGTGTTTAGGGATCTTGTCAGTACCACCTCTTAGGCCCCATGTGGTGCCAGTGTTGACAGGGTTTTGAGCTTTGATACCCTACCCATGCATAAGGATCAGGCTTGCGACTGTTCTACCAGACTCTCGATGTAGTTATGTTAGCCTTTAGTTTATTGACACTAGGGATCATACATAGGTGTTATTGGAAGGATATTTTTGATACACCTTGGACAGACTTGGAAGGTAATCCTGGTAGATAGTTTGGGAGGGCGGTTGGGCAATTCCAGTGCTTATTCCCAAGAACATCTTCATGGGATGCCAAGTAACCATCTTTTAGTCTTCACTGGTTGGACCAGGGCCCTAATCATCCCAAGATTTCCTTTGGAAGGTGTACCTTATATCTATTGTGTCTAAGTGACTTTAGTACATTTTTAGCAAGTGTAGTTTGGTTTTTCTGTGTTTAGTTGGCCTTTAGGTGTGTGTCAGTCAAATTTATAGCTATGGAGGACCAACCTCTGTGTAGGTCCAGAAGGTTGCAAAACCTTCCTCCATCTATTACAGCAGAGCCTCCACCACCCCCTCAAAGGCAGATACTAGATACTGATGGTTATTTTGAACCAGTAGGAGTTATTTAAATTCTAGGTGAACTAGAACTTAGGATTAACCAGGAAGAAACAACTGCAGTAGAGATTGAAGACTAGTAGGATGACGAGTTTGCAAGGAATTTTAACCCACCTCTAACTGACTTAAACAATCATGTGGTCCTCCTAGTTATCCCTTTTAGTTCACCTATTATTGGTGTTCCTTTAAGAAGAGACATGTCTAGCTCTGGAGAGGGTATTTCTACCTCAACTTTAGCCATTTTGGCTAGTGGAGTCCCACATCCCCCGGTTGGTGCTCCAAGACCAATTGCATCTACTGCACCCTTGTCACTAAGTAGCTGAGTGGTTCAACCCTCAGATCCATCTAATTTAGTATATATGTATAGTGGGGTAGTCATTGGGATTCCCAGCGCACCTTTTTCTTCCCCCTCCATTATGTAGACTTCTCAGAGTGGTCCAAGTGAATCCTCCTCATTCGTCTAGGGTTTTCCGTGGAATGGAAAGCACATTCCCCCATCCACTCCTTATGTTGGTCCTACCCCTGCATATGTGGGCATGTAGTCTAGAAACATAAATGCTTTTGGTTTTCAGATGTTGGTTTCAGCCCCTTTCATGAGCTCTCCCTTTTTTATTTTCAGTGGAGGGATACCTACTCCTTCCTTTCAAACTCCAATTTCATCTAGAGCAGCCAAAACCACTTATAGTGCACCACAAACAAGTAATCCATTAGCTTTCAGGTGGAATCATATTCATAGTATTCCAACTACATCACAATCGATGGCTGGGGGAAACCCCAACTTTTCGTTTGGAAACCAGGGGGAAGGTCCTTCTACATCCCACACTCCTTATTTTCAGACCCCGTTTAGGCCAAAGCTTCCTTTCTTGGAAAATTTAAACTTTCAAGACTTGTCAAAGTTGATGAATGACCCTATGTGGCATGGCCACATGTTCCTATTAACTTACCTTCATACATTCCTAAGTTTGAAGGAAAAGGTGAGGAAAAGCTGGCAAAGATCTAGGTTCCCATATAGCCAACTTTCACCTATGGTGCTCTTCAAACTCACTGAACTATGACTCCATTTGATTGAGGATTTTCCAAAGAACCTTGATTCATGTTGCAAGAAAATGGTACATTGAACTTCCCTCTCTTGCATATGACAGTTTTTTGGAATTAGAAACTGTGTTCCTCAATCACTTCCAGCTTCCTATTCGGTATGATGCCGACACATATTTGTTATCAAATTTTATGCAAAATAAATCACACATATGTCAGATCACACCCAGGAGTGGTGAAGACAGAAGAGTCTTATCAAAGCCACTATACCCCTCGAGTTCTTATTAGAGTGGTTCTTAAAATATTTACTGATTTATATCTATAAGGACATATCCACTTCGTGGGTGACCACAGAAGAAGAGGCTATCCTCATGGCCCAATAGTTAGACTTGATATATGCTCAGTATGGGATCTTGTATGAAATCATACCTGAGGTGTCGAGGTATACCAATAATGTAGAGAAACCCAATCCCGGGCCCCATGCTGATGGAATGGTTGGTTCAGTAAATTCTCCCACTTTAGAATCACTGTCTAAGCAAATCCATGAGTTCTCAGTGCAACAACATGTAGCAGAGGCAGAAAAGGCTACCACCCACTCATCTCAAAGTGCAACTATTTTTGCAAAGTATTCTGAGAAGGGAAATCAGCATCCCAGTGGGAAAAAGAAGAAATGGAAGAAGGGTGAGGGTAGTCAAAACAAGCATAAACCCACGAACAATGCTGATGGGGGTAAGAAAGATAAGAAGAAGGTTAAGTTTCCCTGTAAGTTTTTCCAGGGAGACCACCTAAATCATCAATTCCCTCTTATGGATCAAGCTCAGAAGTTGCTTAAAAATCAACAATTGGCTATCCTGAGGGATCCATTTCCCCAAGGATAGAACACAGATTCTGTTTTGAATGTTGCTGGGGGAACTTCGAGTGCCCCTCCTTATCAAAAATATATCAATATGGTATGATCTAGAACCTTACTCTAGAAAAGAAACAAGAATTATGAATCAGAGTCTCTAGAGAATGGTAACTCTATTGGTGAAACTTCTAACCCTGTCACTATTGAGAAACTTGTTAATTTGATGCCTAAGATAATGAAAGGTGTCTTTAAAAAATCATTTCACAATCCTAATTCTAGGGTTGCTTCTAACTATTATATAGTTGAATATTTGGCTCAAAATCCTTGTGCAATGTCGGCGTTGGAAGTGTTACAGAGTTTCCCTCTTAGCAGCTTTAGGTAGCATGGATTCATTGAGCTTGCTGGTGAATTTCAATCTTTCAGATGTTAAGATCCGCCTCTCATATCATGTGGCTTTGTCAATAGATGTGGTCCATGGAGGAAAAATCATTGGACGTACAGTTGTTGATGAAGGTGCTTCCACATGCGTAATTTCAATGTCTTGTTGGAAATATTTAGGTTCCTCAAAGCTAGTTACATCAAATAATCTACTTACTGCTTTCGACAGAAGGTCTTTTCATCCGTATGGTATCCTACCGGATTTTGAGATAAAGTTAGAATGGAAAGCAATGGTTGTTGAAGTAGAAGTAATTGATTCCCCATTTGATTATAGCTTTCTTTTAGGGAGAAGTTTGACTTACGCCATGTGTGTGATTACCTCAGACGTTCTTCGAGTGGTAGTGTTTCTACACGAAGAGAATTTGCTTACTATTGACCAGCTCAGTTTCACTCGGAAGGGTTGTTTGGATACTAATGAGTCTACTGTACCTTTGATCAATCAGACTAAACCAAATAATGAGAGCTTGGGGGTTGGAATGTATGCACCTTTGATGGGCACATTTGATATCCCAACCTCTATAAAGTATCTAGGTTCTACGAGTGTAGGGAATTCTATCGTGACAGTTGTCAATAGAACTGATCCTTGCATCCTTCCCTCTTCTCATGAACCTCAGGTTCCCTTATATGCAGTGGAAGTGGCTTACCAAGCTATTGTTAATAACACTGATGATCCTATCATGACTCCTTCTATAGTCTTAGAGGAGTCAGAGGAAGCTTATCTGCCCTCCAGGGTGGAGAACTCTTTATATTCATATGACTGCTTAAACATGGTTTTTCGTTTGTATGAAGCCATTTGGGAAGGTATGAGTGGGAGAGATAATATTTGTGAAGATCTGCACCATAAGTCCTACTTTCTTCCAGAATTGAGAACCAACAGTTCCATGTGAGACTAGCGGAAGATGTTGATTTACCGATTAATCCTTTACCAAAGGAGGGAATATTTTTTGAGGGGAATATGGAAAATATCTCTGTTACCATGTCATGTCCCCAATTAAATAATTTCCAAATAAGACTATTTTCAAATAATGTTTCACCAACCTACTAGTTCCATAGATTGAGATGGAGACATAAATTTGGTAATAAGGGGCTATAGGACCCAAAAATAAATTAGTTTACCATATTCACATTTAAATGGGTCACATAAATGATAAATTCTAAGAAAATAATGTGGCATGGGTTCATGAAGACACTTGGAAGCTTGTGAAGACTTTGGGTGACTAGATTCCTCGCACACTTTGCATGATATTCATCCAAATTCGAACAAATGTGTAATGTAAAATTATTGGATGGTAATGTGGTGTCAAATATCATAAAATGAGACAAGGAAGTCAATTTTATAAAAGAGGGTAACTCCCGTGGAAGAGGAAGAGACTAGAAGACAAGGTGTGCCACTTGGAAGAAGATTATATGCACTCTATGACAACAAATGATGGAAGATTCTATGACAAGTATGAAAAATTCAGACCTGATTTCTGACATATGACAAATATGACATGTCAGGGCTAAAAATATCCACCAAGAGGTCGAATTTGGGAGTTATAGGCAGCCATTTGAATTGGGGAAAGAAATGGAGCATGAAGAGGAAGACAAGTGTCATGAGAGTTACTCAACCACTAAGATGAGTTGGATGAAGCTAAATAAGGAAAATTAGACCTTAGGAGGCCTCATGAAGTTAATAAAATTATTTCATGAGGAATTATAATATCTTTTGATCATTTGTTAATTGGCCTTTGGAATTTTTGGAGAGCTTTTGCTTGTCTGTTGCACAGTCAGTGCATACTTACTCTGCTAGTGAACCAATTTCAAGGGAGTTGGATTCCTTTCCAAGTTGTTTGATGGAGAGGCCATTAAAACATATCATGGGATATTAATTAAGGAGATTTATTTTCAGTTTTAATTTCCTACAGTTGAATTCTCATCTATCTCCCCATTCTCTCATTCCTTCTTCTCCATTTCCCAGCACTCACAATTGATGGCGCACTTGTTGGAGTGATTCTTGCACCTTGATGAGGATGGTTGATGCCCAATATTTGATTTATGATGTATTGATTTTTAATATCATATCCATATTCTCTGTAAGTTGAAATATCAGAAATACATGTATGAAAGGCTCGCATTCCCCATGCTCTTGAATAACTAGTTTTGATGGATTTGGCTTTAGTTTTGAAGTAGCTTTATATCATATTTGTATGAGGACATTTATATGAGTTTTATTATGATGGGGAATAAACATATGAAGTATGGATCTGTAAAATTCTTTCCACATTCTCTGTAAGTCTAAATATCATAGATACATATATGAAAAGCTTGCATACTCATGCCCTTGTATCACTAGTCTTCATGGATTTGGCTTCAATCTTGAAGTAGTTTTATACCAGATTTTTATGAGGGATATTATATGAGTTGTATGCTTTTTTTAAATACATATATGATTTATTACTCTGTAATTTAATTTCCATGTACTTTGTGGGTCGAAATACAATAAACTCACGTGTGAAAAGATTGCATTCCCATGCAATTGAATCACTAGTTTCCATGACTTTAGCTTCAATCTTGAAGGAGCCTTGTATCAGATCTGTATGAGGGATTTTATCTGATTTTGATGATTTTTTGACAGCCATATATGATGGGTTAATTTTTAATTTCATTTCCCTATTCTCTGTGGGTCGAATTCCAAGAAATCCATATGTGAAACTCTTGCAATTCCATGCTACTAATTCACTAGTTTTCATGTATTTGACCCCATACTGAATGAGTTGTATACCATACTTGTACAAAGGTATTTATATCGTGTTTAGTAATTTTTGGGAATCCATTTCTATTCTGTATATGGTACCTATATTTCACATCCTTATCTGAACCTTTAACTCCACCTTTCATATGTCAAAATCGAGATAGTTATGCAATTTCCCCATAAGCAATTTCACTGAAAGTTACCCTACAAATGTTGCAGACCATAATCCATTTGCAGAACTTAAAAAACATGATTAATGAAAATTATTTATGTCTGATACTGATTCCCATACTTTGTTCTTAAATTTTTTAGGGTCGTACTTGATTTGGAGAGCTAGTTGGCCATCACCCTTGGGGGGATTTGAACACAATTTCCTAGTAATTTTGATCTTTTTGTCATTAGCCCCAAACAAGTTTTAAGAGGTATAAAGTATGATAAAATTATCCATAAAAAACCTTGGGATGTCTTAATACTCACCATACCCTCTCATTTCAATTTTGGGATCATTTGGTGAAATTTGGAACCCTCTAGAGTCGGGACTAGTTAAGCTCGATGTTTTCCCAATTTGTGCATTTTCTCCAAATATCCAAAAAGGACATTACAGTGGTATAAGAGAATGGTAATTGAACCCATGAATTAATACCATCCATTTAGTAAAAGTTTTCATATATGTATTGGTTTCATAATCAACTTTCCAAGCCCACTTTCCTTCCTCCCCTGCCAAGGGAAGAAGAAATTACATCCAAAGATATCGAAGCATATTGCTACCAGGGGTATCAAACTTTGAGATGGGATATTCATGAAATGTATTATTTCTAAGAGCATCTTATCAAGTATGTATTTTTTTACAATAAGGAAAATGAGAACTCATTAAGGAACAATCAACAATCCACAAGTATGGAGGAGACCAAGGAGCTGCTACCAATTTCTGTGGGAAAGGAAGCAGAAAAAACATTACATCAAGAGGATCGAAAGTCACTCCCAATTGAATTTGAAAAATATGAGGAAAAATCACCTGATAATGAAGAATAGTAACTTAAAACTATCGAATAACATTCTGAAACACATTCTACTATGGACATGAACGAAAGGGAATCTACTGATGGATGCTTGAATTGTGAAGGAGTACCCACTGATGGGTGCTCACAACTATATGTTGGTGACATAGACATCAGATTTGAAAATGTTTCTGCAAGAAAAATTTCTCATGAGAATAAATATGAATACCTTGTAGCAGCTAATGAAGAACCAAGGTCAACTTCCCCATCACCACTTGAGCTTCAAGAAGTTGATCAAATCAAGAAGAAAGAAGAAGAGGAGGTTCACCAACAAGAACCTATTTTTCTTGAAGGGTATTTGAAGATGACTGAAATGAATATCCATGAGGCCCTTAGAATACTCAATTACACTAAAGCATTGGCATCAAGTTGGAAATTTTCTTCATTGGAGGAGCCTCCTTCCTTGAAGAAATGGAGAAGATTCAAAGAGCAATGTGCACAATCGAAGGTAATTTCATGTTTTTGATTTTTGATAGAAACAATTTGGTTGATGTTAATGAATGGTTACATGAAGCATACTTGAATAATAGTGAGGATATCCATAGGCTAAAAAATCAAAATGAGAAACTTCTTAAGTGTTTTCAAGATACTTGTTCTTCCTCTTATGTTTCAGATTGTCATATGGTAGATTGCTTGGAGGTTCTCATGACATGAGGGATCATGAGAAACATGAAAAATTGAAGGTTATTGATGTGTTTTAATATTATCTTGATGAGATCCAATAAATTGTTGTGGTGGAAGAGTAACTTGAGTTTCCACTTCAAAATGGTTACACACTTTTTGAAGAAGCGCATGATTCCACCACCTAGGAGCCAACCCATCAGGAATGTTTTGAATTTTTAAGGGAGGTGCATAATCCTACCACTATGGAGCCTTCACATGATGAAATTTTTTCACTTTATGACCATTTGTGTGAGTTGGTTCTTTCTCCTACATCCTACACTTCCAAATTTTGCAGCATTCATCCTAATGAAGTATGGGTGAAAGGTTTCTTTTTTACAATGATGCATGAAGAGTATGGAATTTTTATCTCTCCTTTTGATGATGACATGATTAGAGAACCATATTATTTACATTTTCAGCAGCATCCTTTGTTACATTATGATAATACACATCTACATGGGTGCACCTATGTTGTTCATTTGAGTCACTTGGAGACTCATGATTTTCCTTGTTCTTTGCCTATTCTATTTGATGTTGGAGAAACTCAATCCCACACTTGGGTGAAGAGATATATGATTGAAGAGCATTATTATTGGAAGAAACATCCTCTATTATCTCATGATCATATACATATTCATGGGTGTATTGATGAGACTTATTTGATCCACTTGAAGTCTTCATGTTTTCTTTGCTCCTTATTGGGTTCATATTTTGGTGGAG
Organism: Pseudotsuga menziesii; assembly: GCA_001517045.1. Taxonomy (NCBI): domain Eukaryota; kingdom Viridiplantae; phylum Streptophyta; class Pinopsida; order Pinales; family Pinaceae; genus Pseudotsuga; species Pseudotsuga menziesii. Next base: position 31,782 of record LPNX010125677.1, on the reverse strand, counting down.
GTTCTTCATTCGCTTCTTGGATGAAAGAACACATGGCTGATTATTTTGATGAATCTTACATTATTTTGGAGAAGAATTAGAGAAAATGGGATCCTCACCTATGTCATTGGACAAGATATGATACCATACTTGATGCTTGTGTGTATGGGCCACATGATGATTTACTTACTTGGATGTAGAAGCACTTTCATGATTATTTAATGATGTACCTTCTTGATGTACATTTGTATGATGTTTTTATGTACTTTCATGATATATATTTTGTACTCATGATTTTTGGAATGGTTAAATACAAGCAATGGAATCCTGGAATTGCTTGGTTTCATCTCACTTGGAGTAGCAGTTTGATTGTTGGTTTGAGAAATAAAACCAACCTTCAGTTGTTTGAGTTAATATTTGTAGAGCCGTGTTCTAGTTTCCTATGTGGGAGACCTTTTGAGAGATGGATTCAATTTTTACATGCTTGGTTTTCATGGAATTTCATCATATACACTTTATACCATGCATGTATCAGGATCACATGGGACCCTGGGATCATTTTTTGTCTCATTGGTTTTAATTGTGGGGGAAACAAGCAGCATTGGGGATTTTTTCACCACTTGAGAATATAATTGTAATTAGAGTTGTGCAGAAACAAGCATGGTGGTTCCTCTCTGAATTTTTATTGGAATATTAAGAAACTCAAATTTTGGTAACTCAGCACCAACTTTAAAGAATTATATAGAAGAAAAAAGGGGTGAAAGTTCAGAAAAAGGTTTCCAAAATATGGAGGTAAACATTATTTGCACAAATTTGGTTTTTATGGATTTGATTAATCCTTTTTGCGTTCGTGGTGATTGTTGATGTATTTGTAACTTCATAATGTATTCATCTATGTATCTTATGTCTTGTAACCCGATGTTTATTCCAGGATGTATCTATTATGTAATTGAGTCATGTTGTCATGCCCTGATGTTTCGATCAGGAGGATCAATAATGTAAACAAGTCATGTCAATTCATAGTGAGTAACCCTCCGATTGTCTAAGGGTTAAAGTCCCCGTAGTTTCGAGGCACTAGGGTTATTAGACTCTCCTAGTAGAGGTCGGCCCTAGTAGGGTTTTAATCATGCCAAGATTAGTATAAATAGAGAACTGGAGTCTCTATTTATCACACAACTCATCCACACTCAAGTGTAGAGCATAGTTGAGGAAGGAGAAGACATTGGGGCTAGATAAGAAGAATATTACTGCTGTCGGGATATCACTTACTATTTTGGGATTTTCTATTTTGGTGCTGATTCTATCTCTGAGGAAGTTGTGGGGTTTTCTCCTTTATGGTTTCCCCAAGGAAAAACACTGTGTTCATTGTCTCTTGTGTTTGATTGCTGTGCTTGTTATTCTCTCAGTTAAAGATCCTAATAATGCTAGCTTAATGTTGAAAAACTAACATGGTATCATAGCTAACCTGAGAAGAAGATATTGTGCAGCTGTGGGAACTAGGGCTTCCTAGTTTGTGGATCTTCCTCCATAGATTTTCAGTAAAAGTAAGGTAGAATAACTCTCTTCCTTAGGGCGCATATTTTTGTCGAAGCAGAATCCAATTCTGAGGTTTTTCAGTTTTGGACCTATCACTGGTATCGAAAATTAGGGCTTTTCACAGAAGAGGAATTTTTCAGTGAGCAATAGGCCTGGATTGATCTCCTCCCCAAAATCAAAATTAGGGACAAATTTCAAGGCATGTGGGTGGATAGATCTCCGGAAAAGCAAAACCCTAATTTGCTCCTGATCCAGTACTACAGGATTTCAGCTCAAGTTTCAGATCCGACATCTTGAACCTGGTAAGGTCTAAAATCATTTATATTTCCATTTGAGGTTCTCTGTTAAGATGTATCATCATACCAAGCTTGATGAAAAGCTTGAGGGAGATGATAACTTCCGAGCCTGGAAGTATAGGATCTCCCTGGTCCTAGAAGAAAATGAGTTAGACTCCTACATCCATGAGGAGGTTCTAGTTCGAGAGGGAGATGAGGCAAAAGCCTTACATAAGAAGAACATGGTTATGGCAAAGAGGATCATTGCTGATTCTATCAAGGATCACCTTATCCCACAGGTGTCCTCTCTCAAGACACCTAAATCTATGTTTGATGCCCTAACCAAATTGTTTGAAGGGAAGAACATAAACTGGAAGATGACTATGAGAAATCAATTGAAGAATGTGAAGATCTAGAATGCAGAGACCATCCACTCTTACTTCACAAGGGTTTCTCAGATCAAGGAACAATTGGAAGCAGTAGATGAAGAAGTGGAGAATGCAGAAATTGTGATGACCACCTTGAATGGTCTCCCTAGGAGATGGGACTCTTTCATTCAAGGGATCTGTGCTAGAAAGAAGTTAGTCAAGTTCAGCAGACTGTGGGAAGAATGTTCTCAAGAAGAAGCTCAGATAGCAGCTCAAGAAGAAAATATGGGAAGTGAAGATGAAGCTCTCATAGTACAATCCAAGAAATCCAGATCCAGGCTCCAGCTATCATAGAAGTAAGCACTCTCATCATAGGAATAAATCTAGAAAGCCTAGAGATAGGTCTAAGTTCATTTGCTATACATGTGATGAATAATGACACTTTGCTAGAGATTGTCCTAAGAACAAAAGTAGCTCTCACAAGAAGAAGGGAAGCAAGAGAAGACATCATGCTCATGCTGCAGAGGATGATGAACCATCCAAGAAGAGATCTAGATATGAAATTGAAGATTCTTCAAGCGAGGATTAATATGTTTTGATCTTCGCTCTTACGTGAAACATTACTCATGGAAGTGATGATTGGCTTATTGATAGTGGGGCCTCCAAATACATGAATGGATTCAAGGAATCCTTTGTGATACTTTTAGAACATGAATCACATCACAAGGTGAAGCTAGGCAATGACTACCAATATCCAATAAAAGGTAGTGGGGAATCTTCCTATAAACTAGACTCTGGTAAGTCTCTAAAAATGAAGGAAGTATTTTTTGTGCCAGGACTCAAGAAGAACCTTCTCTCCATATCAGCATTGGATGCAAAAGGAATGAGGTTTGCATTCATAGATGGTCAAGTCATCATGTGGCCAAGAGGAAAGACTATCATGGAACGGAAGAACAAAACTATCATGGAAGCTACAAAAGAAATGCTTCATGATCAAGATCTTCCTATGCATCTTTGGGTGGAATCTGCCATAACAGCGGTGTATGTACAGAATTGTACTCCACATAGAGTACTCGAGAACAAGACTCCTGAAAAAGTCTTCTCAGGCAAGAAACCAGAAGTCAGCCATGTCATAATATTCGGCTGTCCTGTATACATACACATTCCTAAAGAGAAGAGAAAAAAATTAGATCCTTCAGGAAAGAAGGGTATATTTGTGGGATACTTTGAAAGCTCGAAGGCTTACAGAATATATTTCCCAGGATACAAGAAGATTGACATTAGTAGGGATGTGACATTTGATGAAGACACAGCCTACAACAAATCCAAAAAGAGACCTACTAAAGAACCTGAAGAAGCAGAAGCACCCAGAATTCATGACACAACCATGAACGAAGAAATTTTAAGAAGAACATCGAGAATTTGAAGAACCACAAAGACCTGTAGATCCACCTCTAGAGAAGAATACTCACAAGAGGAAACCTACTTGGGTATGAGAACTTATCCAAGGTGCGGAAAGATATGGGGCTCCAGAAGAGAATCACAAAGAAAGAAAGAGAACCAGATCTTGTTCTGGGTATGTAGCTTGACTATGTGATTTCATTGATAAAGAACCTTCCAGTTATGAAGAAGCGATAGAACGAAAAGAATGGAAGGATGATATGATCAAAGAGTATCAGTCAATCATGAAGAATGATGTTTGGGATGTTGTCCCAAGACCAAAAGAGAAGTCAGTTGTAACTTCCAAATGGATCTACAAGATAAAGCATGCTGCAAACGGTAGCATTGAAAAATATAAGGAAAGTGTTGAGGCCCCGAAAATCGCAGGCGGCAACAGTAAAGGATTCTCCCCAATCAACGTTCCCAACTAGCCCGTTGACTGTTTGGAACGGGGAATCCGTCTGGTTTACGGTCCGGCTACCGTAGGTCAAAGTAACAAAACAAGGATCTACCGGTTGCGGCCCGGCCCACCGAGTTTTTTGTATTTTGACTTAAAATAAATGATATGCACGTGCCTAACTAAATGCAGGGTAGTAAAGATGCAGGGAGCGGTCACAAAGTGATGCGCAGGTTCTTACCTCTCATCTTATGCTCACCGGCAACCAAACCAGCTACAAACAGAAAGAAAGCTAACTATCTAAACTATCCCTAGGGAGCAGGGTTGTCATTTTTTAGATGAGCAATACATATTCATACACCATAAGAAGAAAAACAGGTAGCTGCTACTTCTTCTGCAGCACATGAACGCTTACAGATATTCAAATAATCAGATAGCCAATCATTTTATAACACAGTTATTGCTCATAGTGGAAATATACCCAGAAATTACTGAAGAGCATCCAACAAGAACATAGGTTCAAACATCAAATACTCTTACAGTAAATAAAGACTGCTGAAAATGAAATAGTTCCTCTTCGACATCATTTATTGAATTGCATTGATACATTCCACATCTTTTGCTCTTTCCAGCAGGCAAAATCGCAGTTTTTTCCAGCAAAACGAGGTAGCTCCTCTTACAAGTCAACAATTACAAATTTTCCAGCGGAAAAAAGCCCCCTCTAAGTCCTATATTTTTTATATTTAAACTAGGACTTCTGCCCCCTGGGCTGCCCTCCAGTGTCAGGCTTTCAGCCTCCTTGACGATTCACCTTCTTCCCTGACTGTTGCGTTTTCCCAATCATCTTCCATAAGCGTTTAAATTCTGACCGTAACCGCCGTGACTGCTTCCTTGGTGCCTTAGTCATTCATTTATTTTGTCCTTTTCTTCGATCTAAGTGGCTTCAGTGGTCTATGGGATTTTCCCTGCATAAAATTGAGTGTATTATCCACTAGAGTGAAGTACTAAGCATTTTAAATTTCTATAAAGATAAATACACAAGGCGCTAGCCTGGTTCATCCGGGCGGGGCTTGCATCAGCTTGAGGCGGCAAAAGATGGATAAATCGATGGTCGAGCTATACCTGGATCGGACGGGACAAGGCTGCAGGAGACGCAACGGCAGATGGGGCAAAGAAACGGGCGAGTGATCAAACGAGCGACAAAGGTAGTCAGATGCCGGGTGGAAGTATATCGGAGGCGTGAACGCTCTACCACCCGCAACGGTGGACGGAACGCAAGTCGGCGGCAGGCGACGCGGTAAAAGGAAGTTCGGGTGGGGTCAACAAGTCGGATGTTGGGTGACAAGTGAATCAGATGCCAACTCCCTTCTCCCGACCGCAACGGCGGGTGAGCCGAAGCTCAAAAGGAAGTGATTTACACAGCGAATCGGGCGTCGGATGGAACTCCAGTCGAGTGGCAAGTTTGTGCAGGGAGCCGCAACGGCGGGTGAGTGACGGTTTAGAACTTCCGCAAGAGGCCCGATCCAGGGAGAAACCAACAGCACTAAGGATCAATTTCAGCCAAAAAAATCATTTCCTTTGTTAAGGTAAAAGACTCACATTCTATGGGTATTAAAACAGACCGTCCAACTCAACTAAAACTGACCGAGGCAAGCAACAGGGCGGGCAGTCAACTTCAAACGAATACATACGCTCGAGAGCGCCAAGCTCTTTTAACGATCAATCCAAACAAACAGAGATGAGGAGGGGTCCCAGAGTTTAAGTGACATAAAGTCGGGGAGAAACGTTGCGGTAGCAACAACTGGCGATTACTTGGGGAACCTAGATCTCTGGGTGGCTGTTGTCTTTGAGTAACAGACTATTCTGTAACAAATGCATCCATCGAATTCTTCCAGCTGTCTAGATTTCTCGTATCCCCGAAATGTGTACCTTAATCATTGATGTCAGTCATTTGGGGGAAAAGGAAAACCGAGAAACTCAAGTCCAAATAACTATGCGAAGGCCAGAGTATGATTTTCATTATTACCTTTGTTTTCAGGTGGCTAACGGTGTGGACACCACAGGATTGCAGCATATAGTAAACAGCAGTATCCGTTTGTTCCTCTTTCCCATGTTACTTTAGCATTTTGGTGCTTTTGGACTTTTGTCCCCTTCATTTGAGTCTTTCTGTGTGCCTTTTCTTACTGAATTTTAATTCAGGATCCTCTATCCCATAGTGCCCTTTTGTGTGAGTGGTGTATTTTAAGCCTCGGCTCACGGACGGAGAGGATCTCTTGGCATTTTAAGCATTTATGCTTTAATACTTGCTTTGATCTATGATGCTTTTATATAAGTTTGACTCTTTATCTTCCTTTTGGCATTTGTTTGCTGGCATGGGATCATTTATATTTAATACGCTATTTATCCTGCTTCCTCTCATGGGTCCTTCACCGTTGCTCCTTAGAACATTTGAATGTGACGTGGATGGATCCCCAACACAGTACTTTAGACTCTCTGAATCCGGTTAAGTTCAAGGGGTTGGGCAGGACTTCAATGCACATAACATTTTACTCGGGAAACTGTTAGGCTGGAAGAATTCTTCAAGGAATAGACAGGCTAATACTCGACATATTTGCTTTCCCAAAGACTTTAGCATCCTCCAGGAAACCACAAGTTGGTTCCCTTATTGAAAATCAAGACTAAAAATCAAAATGAAACAACGCGTGACTCGAAACAAAAACACAACTTATTTATGTACAAATCAGAAAGCTCAAAATGATTTAAGAAAAATAAGGTTTGAGAACCAAACCATTAACTGGCAAGTTCTCCTCCCATCCCTGTAAGTCTTGTAACATATAGGTAGCAGGGCCAAGTTTTGCGGCAATTTGGAAAGGACCTACCCATAACTGTTGGAATTTGGTATGCTTCCCTTTTTCATCATGGGGGTGGTCCCACTTAAGGACTAAGTCGCCTATTTCAAAGTCCTTTTTTCCAGCTTTATGTTTGTCAAACCATCTTTTGACTACTTCCTGCTGTTGTTTGAAACGCTCTCTGGCTTTGGATCGGGCCTCTTCTGCTTTTAGGAGATTATATATTCTTACTTGCAGAACTTCGTCATCTGACCCCCTAGACTCTTGGGCTAGTATGGAAGACGGTAGCAGAATATTGGGAGGCAAGATGGCTTCCTTTCCGTACACAAGAGTAAAGGGTGACACACCTATGGCGGACTTGGGGGTAACTCTATCAGCCCACAGGGCATTGGGTAAGGCTGAGTGCCAACTCCGCTGGTTTTCTATGACAGTTTTCTTCAGGATTCTAATAAGGTTTTTATTGGAGGATTCAGCCAAGCCATTTCCTTGTGGATAGTAGTTAGCAGAGTAATGTAATTTTATTCCTTTCTCATGAGCGAATGCAGTCAATTTAATGGAAGAAAAGTACTTAGCATTATCAAAAACTAACGAACTTGGAACCCCAAACCTGGTCATGATATGATCTTGTAGAAAACGGATGACTTCGTCTTCGTTTATCTTACGCAACGGGATAGCTTCGACCCAGCGAGTGAAATAATTAGTGGCAGTCATAATATACTTGTGTAGTAGGGAAGAATTTGGTTTTATTTCTCCAATGACGTCTATACCCCATTGTTCGAAAGGCTCCGTGATCATTACAGGCTTTAAAGGTGCTGCTGCTCTAGGTTGTCTTCCATCACATCTTTGGCAAATATCACATTTTCGGACGTGTGCATGTGCATCCCTAAAAAGTGTTGGCCAGTAGTAACTGGCTCTGAGGACCTTGTGGGCTGTAGTGTCCCCTAAATAATGTCCCCCAGCTGGGCCATCATGCAATTCAGACATTACTTTTTCAGCGTCTTCTTTCTCCAAGCATCTCAGGAGGAATCCATCGTAGTTTTTTCTGAACAATACACCTTCTATGATTTGATAGTAAGCTGATTTCAGACGCAAGGCTCTTCTTTGTTTGGAATTCCAATGTTCCGGTAGCACCCCTGACTGCAAATAATGCACAAGGTCTCTATACCAAGATTCAGGGGCTATGAACAAAGGGCAAACCTCCGCTACATGCAGCTCAGCTTCATCTTCCCATACTTGTTCCTCGTTGTTTCCGCTCCCAGTCATCAGTTTGCATAAGCCTTGACCTTTCACTAAAGTAGCTGGTTTAAATTCAAGATCGTATTATTGGAGAGCTGTTACCTAGTTGCCCCTTCTTTCTCCTAACTCTTTTTGAATGAGAAGAGTTCTTACAGCTGGATAAGGGACTATCACTTTGGTCCGATTTTTTAATATATAAGGTCTGAACTGTTTTACTACCTTGAATACTGCATATGCCTGCTTATCAACGGCTAGGTAGTTTAATTCAGCCCCTTGTAGTCCTGTGCTCATAAAATAAATTGGGAATTCATCACCCCCATCTTCCTTTTGTGTAAGTACGGCTGCCAGTGAATCATCGGATGCAAAGGTATACATGATAAAATCCTTGTCAAAGTTTGGGCTTTTCAGAGAGGGTGCATGTGCAACAACAGTTTTGATTTTACTAAAAGCTTTCTTTTCTGTTTCAGTCCATTTGAATTGTGCATTTTGCTTTATCATCTGCTGCAATGGCTTAACAATCTGGGCAAAATCAGGCACGAACCTTCGTACAAAATTTATTGTTCCCAAGAAGGATTTCATTCCTTTTTTATTGTGGGGCATAGGGATTTTCTCAATAGCCCTAACTCTTTTTGGATCTATGGAGATACCTTCCTTAGACACTATATGCCCTAGTAACTTGCCTTCTGTGACAGCGAACATGCATTTTTTCGGATTGAGGGAAATGCCATAATTTCTGCAGCGTTCAAAGATTTGCTTCAGGTGGAACGCGTGCTCCCCTCTTTTCTTTGAAAATATGGTGATGTCATCAAGGTAAACCACCACACTTCATCCAATCAGCCCACGGAACGCTATGTCCATAGCTCTTTGAAATGTTGCTCCGGCATTAATCAGTCCAAAGGGCATTCTCCTATATGCGAAAGTGCCCCATTTAGTTCTGAACGTCGTCTTCAATCTATCTTCCTCGGCTACCAACACTTGATTGTAGCCAGAGAAACCGTCCAACAATGAAAACATTTCAGAGCCAGAAACCATTTGTAACAGTTGCTCCATTGGAGGTACCGGGTAGTTGTCTTTGTCTGAGGCGCGGTTTAAGTTCCTGAAGTCCACGCATAGCCTGATTTCCCCTGACTTTTTTCTGACAGGAACCAGGTTTGACACCCATTCAGAATGCCTGACCTTGAAGATAATCCTAGCGTCCAGTAATTTCTTCACCTCGCTTTGAATTAGTGGTTCCAGCTTTGGGTGCATTTTCCTCAATGGCTGCTGATATGGCTTGACGCCTGCCTTAATAGGAATGATATGTTTGATAATATTAGTGTCATAGGTTTTTAAATCTGCATATGTCCATGCAAACACATCTTTGTACTACTTGAACAGACTGAGGAATTTGTCTCTTTCAGCTTGCGAACAGCACTTGCCGAGGTTCACAAACTTGGGCTCTTTCTCAGTCCCTAAGTTTATCAGCTCGAACTGTAGAGTTGAGCTATGTGTCTTCACATTGGCGGGTCTTCTAAACTTTTCATTCAAGTCAAACATCTTCTCCAGCGTTCTGACCCCTTTGGGAATGAAATTGTCATATTTCATTTCTGCCTGATGTTCCTCATCATCGATGATGGCTCCTTTAAAGGTCTCATCATTTGTCAAGCACTCGATTATTTGCTGATCATCGTCAAATACTCGCAAGTTGGTGATCATGTCGGGTACAGATGGCCTGAAAAGCAATTCAATGGAGCATTTGTTATTGGTGGGAACTAACCTAGCAGCTGATGTAGCTAAAAGATCAGCGGCTGCATTCTTTATTCTAGGGATTGAAATGATGTTAAACGCATGAAAACATTTAAACAATTCCCATACCTCGCTTTGGTAAGATTTCAAATGAGGGGAAACACAGTGAATTTGATTTCTTATTTGCTTTACAACTATTTCTGAGTCCCCAAAAACTTTCAAATTACTAACCTGTAGCTCGATTGCTTTCTTGAGTCCCTGCAGCAGTGCTTCATACTCAGCTGTATTGTTAGTACACTCAAACTCTAATCTACAGGACATGAAATGTTTATTTTTATGTGGATCAATAAGGACGCAGCCGGCCCCTGATCCTTCTAATGTTTTTGAGCCGTCAAAATATAAAGTCCAACAAACATTGTCTAATGAAAATGAATCTACTCCTACAGCTAAATCTACTATTTTACAGTCAAGCTCATCAGCCTGAGAAAAACGAAGGAGATCAGGCTGGGTGTTAGATGTGCTGCTAGCCTCTTCCGCTTGATAATTCCCTGGTTCTAGTTCCAGAAAGTAGTTTCCCAGCACAGATTCAACTGGCACATTCTTCTCATCCAATTGAGTGATGTTATACTTCATGTAAGGTTCTCTTGAAACTTTAATTTGATTGGGACTGACTTTGTATGGCAACCAAAGATGTGACCAATCCGAGGCAAAATACCCATTTAATTTGGCCGACCAATCTCTACTCAGGATCAGGCCGTAAGCATCTGGTATATCAGCCACTACAATGTTAATAACTTGGCATACTCTGTTATCAGATGCTAGGCGGATTAGTACGTCCTCCATTTCGCCAATCACCTTAACATCTGTCCTATCCAATTGCACCACCCTCCATGTGGATGCTTAGGCTGCCCATTTATTTTCTTACATACCGATATGGGCATAACATTTATGGATGCCCCTGAATCGACTAGACAATTGTGCACGTTGTAATTAAAAACTTCAAATGTCAGGAGGAAAGGTGGATGCTTAGTTTTAGACATACCTCCGGTACTAGCTTCTCCAATTTCTTCTTCATCCCGGGGCTGGTTTTTAGTGGGAAGCTTCTCTTCAGACATTTCAAGTGCTTTCAACAATTTTTCTTTCTGTTGAGGTACTTTGCACATTTCAAAAAGTGGAACGTTTGCCTTTATCTTCTTCAAATCTTCAACAATGTCATACTCAATTTGTAATTTAGTGGGCTGATATTTTTCAGCGTTTGAATTCTCTTCATTTGGCCTAGGCAACGTTCTGTTCTGTTTAGGATCTTGGCTTGTAATGGTAAACTCAGGTACCTGATTGGTTAGTGACTTGTCTTGAAACTTCTTCCTGACATTTCTTTGCAGCCTTCTTATCTTTGGGAGTAAAAGACTGTCGTCGCTAATTGTCCCCTTACTTCTAGTTGTCACGTTAGCTTCACTGATCTCTTTGAGCCCCTGAATATTCTCTTCTTCTGCATCGAGTACCGAAACAGAGCTCCATAAAGCCATAGCCGCTTCTTCCTGTTCTTTTGTAGAAGTAGAAGCAGCATTCTCTTTCTTTCCATCATCATCTTCTTCTGTTAATCTTGAGTCCAACATCTGATTCATGACCAATGTCATTGAATTTATCCATTGCGGACAGTTTCTTTCGGAATGAGGTTGTTGATGGAAGGTACAAAAATTCTCCAATCCTATGTCTGTGAGATTCATGGATGCACTCTTTTGAGGAGGAGGTTGAGACTGGTTGTTGTCCTCCCTTTTCTTATAATATGGCCTATAAAACTTTTGTGCTTCTTTTTCTTTCTCTAAGTCTATGATTTTATTAGACAGCTTCTGAACCATTTTGGCCATACCTTCATAATCCGGTGTTTTCTCCTCTTTGGGCTTGGAAAAAAGCAAATTTCTCCTTTTCTCTCCTGACTATTTAGGATATTCTTCAATGCTTTCTCTTTCTGCTTCCACTACTTCTACCTCTTCATAAGTTTCCGTCAAAGTGGGCTTGGTCCTGCCTTTTGCGAACATGGCCAAGTCAGGGCCCAAAGCTGAGGTATAATACTCGATTAGAACCTTTTCTGAAGGTTTGTCTGCATCAGAGAAGTTTCTTAGATATGCTGTAAACCTTTGTGTAAAACTGTGCACCTTTTCCTTCTTTTCTTTCTTCAAAGCACAAAGTCCTTTCATAAGGGCAGCGTGAGTCTTTTGGACTGCGTACTTACTTCTGAACATCCTTTCGAAGGTGTCCCAATCTGGGATAGAATTGGCGGGGAATCCGAAATACCACGAGGGTGCGGGTCCTTTAAGGGGATGTGGGGAAAGTCTACAAACCACATCTTCATGCTCCCCTGCCTTTAATCCTTCTATAGCCAAATAAAAACTCTGCAAATGGTCATCTACCAATATCTTTTCATTAGGGTCAAACTTAGGCAATAGCTTTTCGAAAGCTTGAGGTAAATCGTGCAAAGGTGGGGTCAGATTCAGAGGCGATCTAGCTTTCCATGCAGGTGGCGGGTTTGGAGGATTAGGTGGCTGATTTGTGTTAGCTGCTGCCATAAGTTGAGGTGGAGAGTGCGGAGGTGAACCAATAGGGGTGTGAACAGGAGAAATGTAGGGAGTCTCCGGGCCTTCTTGACTCAAAGGGAGTTCAACTTCTTGTAAGGCAGTCTCTACCAGCTCTTGCCAATCTCCAACCAACACTGAATCTTCTATTAAAGGACGGTCTCTTCTCTTGTATTCTCTTCTAGGCAACTCAGGGATGATAGGTAACCCTCCAATCTTCTTTAAGTATGCCCTGGTGTGTCTTCTCAGATCGTTAACAATCTCGTTGCGAACAGGGTAAAGATTTTCTCTTTCTTCTTCTTCCGGAATTGAATTGCGTGGTACACTACTTTCAGAACTGTAACCAGTGGAATATTCTCGGGAAAACGGGTTTCCTCGGCCAGCCATGCACTGGCGGCCCTCCTTCTAGCGCCAAAACTGTTGAGGCCCCGAAAATCGCAGGCGGAAACAGTAAAGGATTCTCCCCAATCAACGTTCCCAACTAGCCCGTTGACTGTTTGGAACGGGGAATCCGTCCGGTTTACGGTTCGGCTACCGTAGGTCAAAGTAACAAAACAAGGCTCTACCGGTTGCGGCCCGGCCCACCGAGTTTTTTGTATTTTGACTTAAAATAAATGATATGCACGTGCCTAACTAAATGCAGGGTAGTAAAGATGCAGGGAGCGGTCACAAAGTGATGCGCAGGTTCTTACCTCTCATCTTATGCTCACCGGCAACCAAACCAGCTACAAACAGAAAGAAAGCTAACTATCTAAACTATCCCTAGGGAGCAGGGTTGTCATTTTTTAGATGAGCAATACATATTCATACACCATAAGAAGAAAAACAGGTAGCTGCTACTTCTTCTGCAGCACATGAACGCTTACAGATATTCAAATAATCAGATAGCCAATCATTTTATAACACAGTTATTGCTCATAGTGGAAATATACCCAGAAATTACTGAAGAGCATCCAACAAGAACATAGGTTCAAACATCAAATACTCTTACAGTAAATAAAGACTGCTGAAAATGAAATAGTTCCTCTTCGACATCATTTATTGAATTGCATTGATACATTCCACATCTTTTGCTCTTTCTAGCAGGCAAAATCGCAGTTTTTTCCAGCAAAACGAGGTAGCTCCTCTTACAAGTCAACAATTACAAATTTTCCAGCGGAAAAAAGCCCCCTCTAAGTCCTATATTTTTTCTATTTAAACTAGGACTTCTGCCCCCTGGGCTGCCCTCCAGCGTCTGGCTTTCAGCCTCCTTGACGATTCACCTTCTTCCCTGACTGTTGCGTTTTCCCAATCATCTTCCATAAGCGTTTAAATTCTGACCGTAACCGCCGTGACTGCTTCCTTGGTGCCTTGGTCATTCATTTATTTTGTCCTTTTCTTCGATCTAAGTGGCTTCAGCGGTCTATGGGATTTTCCCTGCATAAACTTGAGTGTATTATCCACTAGAGTGAAGTACTAAGCATTTTAAATTTCTATAAAGATAAATACACAAGGCGCTAGCCTTCTTCATCCGGGCGGGGCTTGCATCAGCTTGAGGTGGCAAAAGATGGAGAAATCGATGGTCGAGCTATACCTGGATCGGACGGGACAAGGCTGCAGGAGACGCAATGATGGATGGGGCAAAGAAACGGGCGAGTGATCAAACGAGTGACAAAGGTAGTCGGATGCCAGGTGGAAGTGTATCGGAGGCGTGAACGCTCTACCACCCGCAACGGTGGACGGAACGCAAGTCGGCGGCAGGCGACGCGGTAAAAGGAAGTTCGGGTGGGGTCAACAAGTCGGACATCGGGTGACAAGTGAATCGGATGCCAACTCCCTTCTCCCGGCCGCAACGGCGGGCAAGCCGAAGCTCAAAAGGAAGTGATTTACACAGCGAATCGGGCGTCGGATGGAACTCCAGTCGGGTGGCAAGTTTGTGCAGGGAGCCGCAACGCTGGGTGAGTGACGATTTAGAACTTCTGCAAGAGGCCCGATCTAGGGAGAAACCAACAGCGCTAAGGATCAATTTCAGCCAAAAAAATCATTTCCTTTGTTAAGGTAAAAGACTCATGTTCTATGGGTATTAAAACAGACCGTCCAACTCAACTAAAACTGACCGAGGCAAGAAACAGGACGGGTAGTCTACTTCAAATGAATACATATGCTCGAGAGCGCCAAGCTCTTTTAACGATCAATCCAAGCAAACAGAGATGAGGAGGGGTCCCAGAGTTTAAGTGACATAAAGTCGGGGAGAAACGTTGCGGTAGCAACAGAAAGATTTCTGGCTCGAGGTTTCTCTCAGAAAGAAGGAATAGATTATGAAGAAACCTTTGCACCTGTAGCCAGATACACTTCCATTAGATCAGTACTTGCTCTAGCTGCAATGATGAAATGGAAGATACACCAGATGGATGTCAAGACTGCTTTCTTGAATGGTGTAGTGGAAGAGGAAGTGTATGTAGAATAGCCACTCAGTTTCAAGACACATGACAGAGAGTCTCATGTGTGCAGATTGAAGAAAGCCCTATACGGTTTGAAACAGGCACCCAGGACATGGTACGACAAAATTTATAGCTTTCTATATAGTTTGGGCTTTACCAAGAGTAAAGTAGATTCCAACCTTTACTACAAGGTTGAAGATGGCAACCCAGTGATGCTTCTACTATATGTAGATGATCTATTTGTGACAGGTATGGATGGGTTAATTGCTGATACAAAGAGAAATCTTGATGTCGAGTTCGAGATGAAGGACTTGGGTATGATGCATTACTTTCTAGGTATGGAGGTGTGGCAGAGTGCAGATGGAATCTTCCTTGGACAAGGGAAGTATGTAGTAGAGATCCTAAAGAGATTTGGGAGGATGGACTGCAAGACTATGGCCACACCTATGGCACCGAACCTAAAGCTATTGAGTGATGCTTCATCAGAGACGGTTGATGCCACAATGTATCATCAGATGATTGGGTCCTTGATGTACTTGATGAACATGACACCGGACATTTTATTTGCTGTGAACACCTTGAGCCAATTCTTGACAGATCCGAGAAATGTTCACTTGATTGCTGCAAAGCATATTCTGAGGCACATGAGGGGTACAATTGATTATGGGATCAAGTACGATGCGAATCAAAATATTAACCTGGAGGGTTATGTTGATTTAGATTGGGTAGGAAGTGCCATTGATAGGAAGAGCACTTCAGGATGTTGCGTCAGTATGGGATTAGGTGTGATCTCTTGGTTTAGCAAGAAGTAATCCTGTGTGGCACTGAGTACAGCTGAAGCAGAGTATGTCATAGCTTGTTCAGCTAGTTGTGAGGTAGTATGGCTATGGAAGCTACTGTTTTATATATTTGATCTCCACTTGGATGCTACTTGTATACATTGTGACAACCATAGTTGCGTGAAGTTGTCAGAGAATCCAGTGTTCCATAACAAGTCGAAGCATATCGAGATCAAGTATCACTATATTAGGGATATGGTGTAGAGGGGAGCAGTGAAGCTCCAGTATGTCGTGATGGAGGAACAGATAGCTGATGTATTGATGAATCCGATGGCTAGGATAAAGTTTGAGTACTTCAGGGAGAAGCTTGGTGTTCTCCAGATCGAGGTTTCCTCCAAGAGAAAGTGATGAGACCCATAGCCATTCTGCATGGTGAGAGGATTAGTTCCTTCCATGTCAGATATGAGTGGTGTCCATTCTATTGAGTAGGACAGATGTAAGGGCAACTGCCATTTTGGGAATGGAGGCACCTATTCAGTTACCAGGAAAACTTAGTCTAGGACTAAGAATCCATTCTGATGCGATAGAGGGATGTGTTCCCACTTGATTAGATGTAAGGGCTGAGCCATTCTGTCATAGCTAAAGGATTAAGTTCCTTCCATGTCATATATGAGTGTTGGCCATTCTGTCAAGTAGGACAGATGTAAGGGCAACTGCAATTCTAGGAATGGAGGCACCTGGTCAGTTACCAGGTAGCTCAGTCTAGGATTGGGGGCCATTGTGATGTGATGATAGGATTAGTTCCTTCATGATTAGATGTGAGTGCATGCCCTTTCAATGCGATGTGTTTATGCATGGTTGAATGTAAGTGCAGATCCTTTCAAACAAGATGAGGTTGGATATAAGTGTTGAGCCATTCTGGCATGATGTGTTTACACATGGTCAGATGTGAGTGCTGTGCCTTTCCGACAAGATGGGGTTGGATGTAAGTACAGTGCCTTTCCGACAAGATGAGGTTGGATGTAAGTGCAGAGCCTTTTCGATGCGATGTGTTTACACATGGTCAAATATAAGTGTTGAGCCTTTCTGACAACATGAGGTCAGATGTGAGTGCTGAGCCTTTATGACAAGATGAGGTCAGATGTGAGTGCTAGGCGTGCCTTTATGATAATATGTGGTCAGATGTAAGAATTGGGCAGGCAATTCTGACTTAAATGTCAGATATAAGTGCTGATGAAGACCTACATGAAGGGTAGGCCTACAGGATTGACTCTGTAGAACTTCCTGTGACGAGAAGAATCGAGATAGCACCATTATGAGATAGCAGATGATGATCCAGATCAAGTGATCTAGATGAGATGATCCAGACTTGATGACGATCCAGATCAAGTGATGATCCAGTTGTGATGATGATCTAGAATCGATGATCCAGATCAATCCAGATGAGATGATCCAGACTTGATGATGATCTAGATCAAGTGATGATCTAGTAGTGATGAGCCAGTAGTCATGATGATGCAGATCCCGTGATAAAGAGAAAGAAGATGACTTGAAGACTCAAAGACAAAGAATACTTGAAGAAGAAGATGACTTGAAGACTCGAAGACAAAGAAGACTTGAAGACTGAAGAAGACTTGAAGATGATGAGATGATCTAGTTGATGCAAAGAAGAAGACCAGTGCTGAAAATTGTGTTGAAAGAATACCTTCCTAATTAAGAGGGGGTGTTGATGTATTTGTAACTTCAGAATGTATTCATCTATGTATCTTATGTCTTGTAACCTGATGTTTATTCTAGGATGTATCTATTATGTAATTGAGTCATGTTGTCATGCCTTGATGTTCTGATCAGGAGGATCAATAATGTAAACAAGTCATGTTAAGTCATAGTGAGTAACCCTCTGATTGTCTAAGGGTTAAAGTCCCCACAGTTTTGGGGCACTAGGGTTATTAGAATATCCTAGTAGAGGTCAGCCCTAGTAGGGTTTTATTCATGCCAGGATTAGTATAAATAGAGAACTAGAGTCTCTATTTATCACACAACTCATCCACACTCAAGTGTAGCGCATAGTTGAGGAAGGAGAAGACACTGGGGATAGACAAGAAGAAGATTACTGCTGTCGAGATATAACTTACTATTTTGGGCTTTTCTATTTTGGTGCTAATTCTATCTCTGAGGAAGTTGCGGGGTTTTCTCCTTTATGGTTTCCCTAAGGAAAAACACTGTGTTCATTGTATATTGTGTTTGATTGTTGTGCTTGTTATTCTCTCAGTTAAAGATCCTAATAATGCTAGCTTAATGTTGCAAAACTAACAGTGATGTTACATGATATATCAATATCCACAGTACATATCTCTTTACTTTGGGAACACAAAATTGTAGTACATGAGTTCCACTACTCAAGTTGTAGCTAAAGAAAATCAATGAGCATAACCATTAGAGAGAACTTGGTGCAAGGGAAGTAGTACCAAATGAGGATGCCACTTGGGAATATAAATGTTTTTCAGCATGCAAACTTGGAATTTCTTGAGGACAAGCAATATTGAGTGGGGAGGATTTTTCATGTCCCCAATTAAATAATTTCTATATAAGACTATTTCCAAATCATGTTTCACCAACATACTAGTTCCATAGGTTGATATGGAGACATAAATTTTGTAATAAGGGGCTATGGGAACCAAAAGGAAATTAGTTTAACATATTCACATTTAAATGGGCCACACAAATGATAAATGCTAAGAAAATAATGTGGCATGGGTTCATGAAGACACTTGGAAGCTTGTGAAGACTTTGGGTGACTAGATTCCCCACACACTTGGCATCATATTCATCCAAATTCGAACACATGGGTAATGTTAAATTATTGGATGGTAATGTGGTGTCAAATATCATGTAATGAAACAAGGAATTTGAATTGGTAAAGGAGGGTAACTCCCATGGAAGAGGAAGATACTAGAAGACAAGGTGTGCCACTTGGAAGGAGATTCTATGCACTCTATGACAACAAATGATGGAAGATTCTATGACAAGTATGAAAAATTCAGACCTGATTGCTTAAATATAAAAAATATGACATGTCAGGGATAAAAATATCCACCAAGGTTGAATTTCGGAGTTAGAGGGATCCATTTCCATGAAGAGGAAGACAAGTGTCATGAGAGTTACTAAACCACTAAGATGAGTTGGAGGAAGCTCATGTAGGGTCATTAGACCTTATGAGGCCTAATGAAGTTAATAAAAGGATGTCATGATTAATTACAATATTTTTTATCGTTTGTTAATTGGCCTTTGGAATTTTTGGAGAGTTTTTTCTTGTCCATTGCACGGTGAGTGCACACTTACCCTGCTAGTGAACCAATTTCGAGGGAGTTGGATTCCTTTCCAAGTTGGTTGATGAAGAGACAATTCATACCTATCATGGGAGATTAATGAAGGATTTTTATTTTCATTTTGAATGTCCAACAATCAAATTCTCATCTATCTCCCCATTCTCTCATTCCTTCTTCTCCATTTCCACGAACTCACAATTGATGGCGCACTTGTTGGAGTGATTCTTGCGTCTTGCTGAGGATGATTGATGACCAAGATTTGATTTCTGATGTATGGATTTTTAATATTGTCTCCATATTCTATGTAAGTCAAAATATCATAAATACATGTATTAAAGGCTCACATTCCCCATGCTCTTGAATAACTGGTTTTCATGGATTTGCTTCAATATTGAAGTAGATTTATATCAGATTTGTACGAGGACATTTATATCAGTTTTATGTTGATGGGAAATAAATATATGATTTATTTATGTGTAATATTATTTCCACATTCTCTTTAAGTCTAAATATTAGAGATGCATGTATGAAAAGCTTGCATACTCATGCCCTTGTATCAACAGTCTTCATGGATTTGGCTTCAATCTTCAAGTAGTTTTATACCACATTTGTATGAGGGATACTAAATGAGTTGGATGATTTTGGGAAATCCATATATGATTTATTACTCTTTAATTTCATTCCCATATCCTCTGCAGGTCAAAATCCAATAAACTCACGTGTGATAAGATTGCATTCCCATGCCATTTAATCACTAGTTTCCATGACTTTAGCTTCAAACTTGAAGGAGTCTTGTATCAGATTTGTATGAGGGATGTTATCTGATTTTGATGATTTTGTGACAGATATATATGATTTTTTTCTCTGTAATTTCATTTCCTTATTCTCTGTGGGTCGAAATCCAAGAAATCCATATATGAAACTCTTGCAATTCCATGCTCCTAATTCACTACTTTTCATGTATTTGATCCCCATACCAAATGAGTTGTATACCAGAATTGTATGAAGGTATTCCTATGGTGTTTAATACTGTTGTGGAATCCATTGGTATTCTGTATATGGTCCCTATATTTCACATCCTGATATGAACCTTTAACTCCACCTTCCATATGTCAAAATCGAGCTAGTTATGCAATTTCTCCATAAGCAATTTCACTGAAAGTTACCCTACAAATGTTGCAGACCATAATACATTTGCATAAATTTAAAAAAAATGATTAAGAATAGTCATTGATGTCTGATACTCATTTCCATACTCTATTCTTAAATTTTGGAGGGTCATACTTTATTTGGAGAGCTAGTTTGGCCATCACCCTTGGGGGGATTTGAACACAATTTCCTAGTAATTTTGGTCCTTTTTTCATTATCCACAAAAACATTTACAAAGGTATAAAGTCTGATGAAAAGTATCCATAAAACACATTGGGATGTTTTAATACTCACCATACCCTCTCCTTTCAAATTTGGGATCATTTGGTGAAAGTTGGAACCCTCTAGATTTAGGACTAGTTAAGCTCAATTTTTGCCCAATTTGTGAATTTTCTGCAAATATCCAAAAAGGGACATTAGATACCATTCCAATAAAAATATTTTCAAACCTTGATGTCATAGAAAATGTGCATATTGATGCAAAATACTCTTTGGAGGAGATTTCCATATATATTGCCTTGTTTAAGGAATTTTGCGACATGTTTGCCTGATCATATGAGGAGATTCCAAGCATATATCCATCTATTGTAGAAAATGAAATCCATACTTACCCCGATGATAAACCTATTCGAAAAAATATTTGACCTGTGAATCTGTGGAAAGCGGCAGTCATTAAGGATGAGGTGGAAAAGTTGCTGAAAGTTGGGTTTATCTACCCAATTGCACTGACGGAATGGGTATCCAATTGTAAGAAGAAATATTTCACCTTCTGTAGATAGAAGTTGTTCCTCTGGTCTGAATGTTTCATATCTAGAACAAATGAGTGAACGACACAGGATGAAGAGCCTCCCTGGATGTCGTAGATACCTATAATGCTTCTTTGATATTAAACCTGTGTACCTACAATTAGATCAAACACGCAAACACATCAAAGCTACCAGAACATAATCTATTTATCCATGTCAGTGACTAAGGAATCCAACAACATTTACATGTGAAATCAAAACAACAGTAATGTGGGACGGAAATCAGCTTTGCATTAAGATGAATGGAGAAGTTTACAACCAATTAAGCCTTAGTGTTGACGTGCATCTCCATGAAACCAACACTTCATCCCCATAAGCTCCAACTTTACTCTCTATGCTCTCAAATGGTTTGGGCCAAGTGGTCAATCCAACAGCATAACAATACCTCTATGGTTCTCCCCCTCAACCATGGACATGAGCTTGTATTTATAAGGCTCAATGGATAGGAATGGTTGAGAGATTTGTGGATGAGGTGGCTTCCAAGATCCTATGGTGGGGGATCTCTAGCTCAACTAACCCACAATATTAGGGAAAAGAGAGGACACAAGGCTCATGATCTATAAGCCTTGAGAAACCTCTCTTTTTCCCATTTTACCTAGGGTACCGCTTTTTGCCTCTTATGACAGAGCGGTTCAGGTTAAAAACGCATATGGACCAAAGGCTATAAGCGGTGGCACCGCTTATGGTAAACAAGATACAAGCGGTGCGAGCAAGGTACCGCTCATGGTTAACAAGGAAAGCACAGTGCTGAGTATTTTCATGAAAGATTGACAAAAAACATGGTTTTTCTCTCCAAGTGCTGGGATTAAGGGAAAATATGTAAGTCAAGGGTTTGATCACATGGTGGTGATAGGATTTGGGTATAACACCAATCTTGTTCCTGTTGATAAAAAACAAGGGACAATACGCATGTGCACTGATTTCTGTGACCAAAATAAAGTGTGTCCCATGGACAATCATCCCACACCCTTCATTGATCAGATCATTGATGCTTGTGCATGTAGTGAAGTATTTTTGTTTATGGATGGATTTTTCAGATATAATCAAATCCAAATCAAGCCAGAAGACCAGCATAAAATGGATTTTATTTTTCCTTGGGGTACCTTTGCATACAAGGAAATTCCCTTCATTTTGAAAAATGTTGGATCTACCTTTCAGTGGGCAATGAACTTTGCTTTCCACAACATCAAGAATATTGTCGAGCCATACTTAGATGATATTCCTACCCATTCTCGTAAGAGGAGGGACCATCCGGATCACCTTCGCTTGTTTTTTGAACAATGTAGACATTATAAGATACACTTGAATCCCCACAAGTGTGTTTTCTACATCAAGTCATGGAGGCTACTAGGGTTTATCATGTCAAACAAAGAAATTCAGTTAGATCCTTTGAAAGTTGAGGCTATTGTAAATATACCTCCTCCTCGTTCCATTAGGAAACTTCAGATCCTGCAAGGGAAATCTAAATTCTTTGGCATTTTATAGTCAATTATGCCAAGATAACTAAAGGTTTCATGTGCTTGCTTAAGAAGGAAACCCCCTTTTATGGGATGAAACTGCACAACCTGGATTAGAGGCATTGAAAAAGGCTTTACTGTCAGCTCCTTTATTACACCCACCAGATTACTCTAAAGACTTTATATTGTATTTGGCTATGTCAGAGTCGATTATTAGGGTATTATTGGTTTAGGAGGATGAAAATATCCAAGAGCATGTTTTCTACTATCTCAGTCATGCATTAGCTGGTCTGGAACTCAGATACTACCATGTCAAGAAATTAGCATTAGCAGTTGTATACATTGTTGAGAGGTCACATCACTACATTTTATCGAGGACAACTAGAGTGGTGGCAGATGTAAATAATTTTCAGTATGTTTTGTCCCGACACATAATCAGGGGCAGGGATGATTTTAAAAAACCATACTTAATTAAAAGTGTATAAATGTTGGCGAATATTACCAATTCTTAAAACACCAACTATAAAATGATTGGTGATATTTTTCAAAAAATATTTTAATTTTCAAGGATTTTATATCGTTTATATAATAATTTGGTGATTTTTAGGGTGAAAAAATTTTACCCCATCAAAATTGGGTGAAACGGGGCTTCAAAAAATGTAAAATGGTGAATCTTTTTTGGGAGAAAAACATGGAAAAATAGCCCACTGGGCTAAAATTCACCCCTAAAATCATCCCTGATCAGGGGCAAATTCAACAAGTCGATATTCATTCTCGAAGAGTTTCACTTGGATTTCCAATCTGCTAAATCCAAAAAGTCCTTATTTTTTGCAGATCTTATCTCATAATTTCCTATGAAAGAGAATGTAGTGGTGGAACATGACTCATTCCCAGATGAGTATATCTTTCTGATTTCCACCTCTGATCCCTAGTACAGAGATATCCTTATATATCTCCAGACTTTGAAGTGTCATGCATCCTTCTTGAGGGAAGAGTGACGTAAATTACATGTGAATGCGAAAACCTAGTTAATCATCAGTGATACTTTATATCATAGAGGGGTAGATTCTATTTTGCATCGGTGTCTCACCCACAAGGAGGATGAGTGTGTCCTAAATGATTCCCATAGTGGAGCATGTGGGGGTAATTTATCTGGGTTAGAAACGACAAAAAATATTTTACGTGCTGGTTATTTCTAGCCCACGATCTTCAAGGATTGTGTGGAGGCCATGAAGCGATGTCATACATGTCAGCTCTACACTAGGGAAATGTGGTCGCATCCTTCTCTATTTTTTCCAGTCATTGCAGTAGGACCCTTCACTAAGTGGGGTTGGATTACGTGACATGTAATCCCGTTTATGTTGGTGGCACAAATATATCATTTTCAATATAGGCTACTTCACAAAGTGGGGAGAGGCAATGCCTACCTTCAAAGAAGACAGTGAAACGACAGCTTACTTCATGTTTAACCAAATCATTACTCGTTTCGATATACCAAAGGATATTGTCACTGACAATGGAAGTCACTTTCAAAATAGTATGATGACTGAGTTGACTACTATGATAGGGCTTAGCAAGATCACTTAGCTTCCTTCTACCCGCAAGCGAATGGAAAAGTAGAGGAAATTAACAAAACCTTGAAACCCATTCTAAAGTGTACCATTAACACAAGTTGATCAAATTGGCACATCATGCTATATCCTACACTTTGGGTGTATCAGACTAATGTCAAGAGTGCTACAGGTTTTTCACCTTTCCATCTCGTTCATGGGGTGGAAGCAGTCACACCGCTCGAATGCGAGATTCCATCTCTTAAGATATTTATTCATGTAATTCCTGACACTATGAAATTAGAAGAATTTTTGCTTCAATTAGAAAATATAGATGAATGATGCAGAGATGCATTGACAACAAATGAAGCTCACAAGAATAGGGTAAAGAATCAATATGACAAAGCAGTTAAGCCAAGGGTTTTCTATGAAGGGGGACTTTTTCTGCTTTGGGATCAAGACAAAGAACCCCTGGGGGAAGGAAAATTCAAGTTTATGTGGTTAGGTCCCTATGGTGTTTCAATGTTTTTGAAAAATGGAGCATATGAATCAACTAATTATGATGGAAATAAGTTTCCCGATCCTAGAAACAGGCTGTACTTGAAGAAGTACTATGCTTAGGCATGGTGCTTGTTCTTGTATTTTTATGTGCAATAGTTAGTTGGTTAGTGTTTCTTATACAGTCTTGTTGAGGGCCCGAAAATTGCAGGCGGCAACAGTAAAGGATTCTCCCCAATCAGCA
>LPNX010125676.1:197791-240540 GCA_001517045.1 Pseudotsuga menziesii | reverse complement strand
CCCCCCCGCCTCTCAGTGACAAGATCTGATTCATCAATTGGTATCAGAGCGAGATGTTTCACCATAGTTTAACCACTAGAAGGAAGATCCTATTACAATCAATATGGATCAGCAGACGGATATGTTAATGCGAGTCCCCATATTTGATGGTGAAGACCATGTTTTCTGGAATATTAGAATGAAAAAATATTTGATGTTCATTGGTCTGGAAGTTTGGGCATTAGTTGAAGAAGGATATAAAGTTCCAAAAGGATATTAATCAGAGTGATATCATGACCATCCATGTGGTCCTTATCAAGACTCTGCTATAAAAACTATAGTCTTAACAACCATATTAAAACACCCTAATTCACATACATTATATCTTTAAAAATCCATATCATATCCATATCAAAACATCCATCTAAAAGTTTCAACAAGTAACATTTCATACAACTTTGTATTTAATAAACAAAGGTTGTATAAAATAGTTTATAGAGGTCATGGTATCGATCCTCAAAGGTTACAGCTCCATTACATAAAAAAATTAAAACCCACAATAAGAACAGCAATATAATCAAAATGCATAACTAAAACCATAAAGTAAAATCCAACTCCCATTTTCTTTTATCTCTTATAAAATATTTCACAGTTTGAAATTGCCTAGCCCAAATCGACAAAGGTCGTATACCCAGGCACCAGCCACGACCCATTCTTACCAAATCTAACCACACAATATTAATCACACAAGCCACAACTCACACATTGCCATATAACTAAAATTCCTAAGCCAGTAGAGAGGTCATAAGATCACTCTAGCTACAGCACGGCCTCGACCGTTAACAATTTAATACATATTCCAAGTTATTTAAAAACAACGAGTGCCATCGAGGGTCTGCATACCCTGGCCTCCATGAAATCCAATAAAAATTTATTACACAATGCTCACATAAGTCACGGCCTCGACCAACAACGATTTAAAACACAGTCCAATGTTCACCTAATAACTAGATGCCGTATATAATTTAAATAACAAGCTATCGCAGCACTGTGGGAAGGCTCATGCCATTAACAGCATGGCCTTTACCCATGGTGTCGAATTAGTAATTTAACCAAACTAATCAATGGCATTCACACACATAGCAACTGGTAAGGCATATTCCTCTATCCATTAAAAACCCCAACTCATTTTAAATACAATGTTCAATAAAAAATGTAGGAGTAAAATCACATGCACCATAACCATTACATTTTATCAAAACCATACATTGATTTACACAGAGTTTCCCAAATGTCTATACACAGTCGCCATTGAAGGCTGAGGACAAGGTTTTACAAAGGGTGTCAATGGGCTATGGAACCATTGCTTGCAATGGTGCATCCTGTGGCTTTTAAAATCCCAAAACCAAAACTAATGAGTTACATAACCAAATATAAAAATTTCGCCGAGCCAAATGGCCTAAGTATCAAGTCACGACATAAAGCCTCCACATTAAACATAAACCAAGTCTATATTCAAGCCTGAAGGAGAAATCAAATTCGCTACAGCATTAAACCCCAACCAAACAACCATGCGAAACATAGTCCTGCCACAGGATCAAAGGAGGACAAGCATAAGCTTGATGAGTAGGCTTATCATGGCCACAAATGCAATGCTATGAGCCAACTATGTTGTAGCCATGCTTCCCTCCATCCCTTTCGGCACCTGCAAGCAAATGATCAAATAAGGGATGAGAAGTATGCAATCCCTTCCAAACCAACAAACCAAACTAATGTACAGGCTTATGAGCTCATGTGAGCTTACCTTCACAAGCTATGGGTCACCTCCATGGCCATACGTCTGCGCAGATCCAAACAATGAAACCCCAAATGCCAAATAAATTACACATCCATCGTGATCCAAGCCTAAGGGGAAGGCTGTCACGTTTTCCCACAAGCATTAAATGCACTAGGCTGGAGTCCAGTAACGTTTCCACAAACACACTGTCATAGTCACGAATGGCTACAAGGTATCGTTTCATGCCACCTCTTATAGCCTGTTTTTTTTTTCTATTTTCGAACCATTCGCTTGTCTTAAAAATATGATTTTTCTTATTGTTTTTAAGTTTTGACCATGGTATCCGTTAAAATATTTTGATTTTAGCCTTATGTTTATAGTTGATTTAACAAGTTTTCTTTTTAATTTTTGCTTGACTGAATTAATTTCATGGTTTTGGGGGGCTTATAGGATGCATATATTTCTAAAAGGTTCTAAATAAATATCATAAGACCTTACTTAAATTTATTTACAAAAAAACAACACTCTGTTTGCAGTTTTGGTTAAAAAATCATAAAACAAGGATTCCTGTAGCACACAGGGATTCCTGTAGCGCTGGCCAGAAAACGTTACACTAGCGTGCTACAAGAAAGTCATGAGTGCCAAAATAGTCATTTTTCAGTCCAATATTTTTGGGGTTCCTGAGATGTTAACCACATAAATTATCACATTTGATACGTGTCTTGCCAGGCTAATCGTTGAAACAGGTGTTTGGTCATCGTGTGAGGGAGATCGTGGCAACTGCATGCAGGTTCATGGCGAATGATGACAATGATTGGAACGAGGCAAAAATTTTGAGAATATATTATTAAGCTGAAGGATATGAAAGCATTGAAAGCTGTGGTGGAGACAAATTGCAGAGAAATTGGAGTATTGGCAGTTGAGGGAAGAATTAGGCCTTCCTAGCAGTAACAGTTCGAAGCGATCTGGAGGGTTGAAGATAGCTAGAACGTGCAATTCAACACCTAACCTTTCAAGGGATTGATTTTCAGAACCTGTATTAAGCTTTGGATGAGGTTTTTAGTTTCCCAAGGTTCATCATGTTAGAGACTTTACCATCCCAGTCTAAGAAATTGTTGTAGGAGGGTTTATGGCACACTTAGACTGCTCTCTTTTAGATGTTACGAGTTATTTGTTTCAAACAGAAGCTTGCTGTATGTACAGAATCACAAGGAGTTCTGAGCTGAAGTGAAGAGATACAAGGAGTTCTGCATGCAATAGCAAGGTTGGGAAATGCATGTCACCTGGTTCATTTTTCAAAACCCAAGCAGTGAAAATGTGTCAGACTCACATGGAAGCAAATTCAGTGTATGGTCGATGAATTCATTGTCGAGCTTGTCCTGTCAAGATAGTAAGCAATTTTGAAGTAGATGTTTCATATTTCAGGGCCACTAAGTTCAGGGTCCAACTGTAACGTCCGACTTATTAGATATTCATGTTCTCACCGTGATTGAGAGGTCCATGCTGACCAGATATGAACTTTTGATCATCACATGGTAACTTTCTACAATTTCACCCACATCAATCCCAATACTTGGAGTGCTCTCAAAAGTCCAAATAACCCTTCATGAACGGTTCCATAAAATCACTTGAAAGAAATGGGGTTCAATTATAAAAGCTCATTATTCCACCTCTACATGCATTGAAGAGAGAATAGGTTGTATCTGTATGGGTGTTGGTTCATTTTGGATAATATGTTGGCACTAAAAGAGGGGATAGTTCCAGCATTGATGGATACAAATGCATTGGCAGTAGAGGCATGGCCACCCTTGACATCTAGATTGAAAGAAAGCAAAGAACTGGAATTTGATGATTCAATGGAAACAACGCTAGTTGTACACAAAAGTGAAAATGGGAGTATTATATGTTTATATGAATCTACAAGTAAGACAGCAAGCTCAAGTCGTCATACAATGGAAAGTACCTTCGCTGCACTGCCAGTAAGTAGTGAAGCTTAGGCTGAGGTCTAGGAAGATAAAAAAAGATGGCTGTAACTCTTTTGAACACTTGAATAAAATTGCCTTTGATGGGGAGAATCAAATTCAGTCTGTTACAAATGAATTGGAAAATATGCCAAGTGCTGTGCAGTTTGAAGAGGACACCAACTCTATCTTGTGCGCTCATGTAACAGAGTTGGCAGTGGAGACAAAAGCTGAAATAGACACAGAAACACCATTTGAATATGTAAAGCAGGCTGTGAATATGTTTGGAGGAAAATCTAACTAGAAATCCCTGAGAATTTTTACCATGGAGAGATGCTAGGGTGTAGCAGCTGAGCTTCAAAAGATAGAGGAAGAGCTTACAGAACTGAAAAGACTTCTGATTGTGATAGAATATGAAAAATCACAGGTTACACAGGATATGAACAAAACAATGTGTCTCATAAAGGACATACCTTGATTAGAAAACTAAGACAGAAAATAAAGGTTGAAAATGAAGACAGTGTCAAATTAGAGGAAGTTGCAGAGCCTGCAAATGAAGACTTTGAATCTAAACAGCACCCTAATTACAATGAAAGCAAAGATTTACAGTCAGATGATAAGGAGACAAAGCCTATTCAGGATGATGCACCAGCAGAGACATTTGTTGCTGAAAATATTGTACCTGCAGAAGAAAGTTCAGATGAAAAAGAGGATATTGAAATGCAAAGATTATTGAGAATTCTGCTCTGTTTTTCCTGTTTTGGGTTATTGAAATTGAATGCAAACCACGAGTTGATGGAGATGAATTTTAGAAAAAAAAAATAGGTTTTTGTTCATAAGATACACATACACAAAAACCTCTCTTATTTTTTCAACAACTATCAAGGTTTGAAATATTTATTTTAATCTTTTACAGCCTATTTTCCAGGGTGTTAAAAATATTTAATATTTTCTTGTTTTAGTGTTCATCGTGCGGGGAATATTCTGATTGATTGGAGATGAAGTTTTAAAAACCAAGAGCGGTTTTTGTCCACCATGGAACCATTCACGAAAACCAATCTCAGTTTTTACACAAGTGTCACGGATTGAGAGATATGGAAGCTTATTTGACACCTATTTTTCAGAAATTCTCCATATTTGCCAGGAATCCGATTTTGCTATTTTTAGTCAATTAGTTGAAAGTTAGTTAATGTAACTGCTGGGTAGTTTCAATTTTGACCTAATGAAGGAAAAATATAACTACTTATTTGTAATTATAAAATATGGACAAGGGTACAGGAAAGGGGTTCGACTTTTGGCTGTCTAGAGGAGGTCTCCTGACTTGTTGATAAGCTAAGTATATGACTCTCATGTGTATTTGAGGAACTGATTATGATATATATGCTCCATTTTACCCTTCAGTCTGTTCTTTGGCTTCATTTCTACCTTTTTTAGCTACACAATTGGTAATTTCGTTGCTGGTTTATAGTTTTTATGCTTGTAGTGCTTGCCATTTGTGGATGAACTTCAATGTTATTTTCTGTTGGATACATGGTTATTATGTTATGCATCTTAGTTATTCTTTACTTGTGATTTATTTATTATTTGGGTTATGAATGTATTCCCTCTTATGACCAAACTTCACAACCAGAAAACCTTTTAAAAACCCTAAAAACCTAGTTTTGTTTGACTCAATATTTGAGATTATGTTGGCTTGTCTCTTTGTAGTCTGGAAACAATTTCTGGCATAAACATCTTTGGCGCTGTTGGCGGGGAATGAAGTTGAAAACAGATTTTTCCCTGGGATACTTATCATTTCACTGGTTTTAAGAGGTGAACTTAAACCAGCATATCTCTAAGACTACTTTTCACCAGTTTGTCACAGTGGCTACTAGGGGAATTGGAACTAGAAACAGACTTGTTTCACCTTTGCAGTTGGGTGTTGCAGA
Organism: Pseudotsuga menziesii; assembly: GCA_001517045.1. Taxonomy (NCBI): domain Eukaryota; kingdom Viridiplantae; phylum Streptophyta; class Pinopsida; order Pinales; family Pinaceae; genus Pseudotsuga; species Pseudotsuga menziesii. The sequence continues at coordinate 234,895 of LPNX010125676.1, read as the reverse complement.
CCCAAAATAGATACTAAAAACAACAAGAAGAATTAGAAGGTTTCAGTCATCTCCAGCTTTATGCAGCCTTCATTAATTTGAATTACTGTCACCCCTTCCTCTTTTTGAGGAGGAACAAAAAACAAAATCTATCTTGACAAATTGATTGGCGACTTCACTATTTCAAGATGCAGAGACCGAGGTCCATGGAAGCCATTCTCGCTAGAAGGTTTGCACCTTTCAATTTTTCTGATATTCCAAGTTTTCCAAATCCAGTACCTACTATGGATGTTTAGGGAGATTGTCTTCCACGGTTTAGAGAAAGCAAAGAGGATAATCCTTCAGATAACCTCATCAAATTTCATCAATGTATAGTCCAGTTAAATATACAGCATGAAGATGTGCTCATGAAGATGTTCATGTATTCATTCGAGCAAGATACATGATAATGGTATTTTTCTCTTCCTGCTACTAGCATTTCCTCACTGAAATAATTCCACACATGTTTTCGGAAACATTGTAAGTATGTGTTCTCAGCTGAATTCTTTTTTAAAGATTGTTGTGAGCAGGATGATGTTTATAATGCAATTTCTGATTCAAAAAATCATGATGATAAGTACAATCAAGGGTTCAAAACATGTCATGAAGAAGTTGAAGTTTCAGAATTTGTTGAAGATGAAGAGGTAACATTTTCAGATACTGTTGTCAAGGAAGAATTCCATGATCATTATGATAATCAAGTTGGTTTTTTAGGTCAGGTTGAATATTATTCAAGTGATGAGATCAGTAGAGATAGTTTGGAATATTCTCATAATGATTTCAACAGACTTAATAACCATTTGAATGCTAATCCTTTTGAAGATCAATCTCTAGTTCAACAAACTGTTGGAAATTATTGTTGTGTTAAAGATCGGCTTTGTGTTGAAGGAAAAGATGAACCCTTAGCATCATCATTCAAAATTTCTCAGAATGCTCCTTGTTATGATGAAGAGATTAGGGTTCCAAGAAAAGAATTCTGTGATGAATTAGATTCTATTCCTTTTTGTTTTGGTAATAAAATCGATGAAGGACAAGATGTTCGCATTTTTTCAAAGTTGCTTATATTCATGATTATGATAAATCTGTTGTTCAAAATCATTATGAAGATGCTCTAATTTTTAATAAATATGATGACGAGATTGAAAAGAAAGACCCAGAAATGTGTGAGGTGTGTGTTATGTCACAATCTGATCAGCAGATTCAGGAATGCATTCAGTCTATTATCCTTGAACAGCCAAATCCAATGCATGATAGTTATTCATTTGAAGACAGTGTGGAAAAGGAGGTTCAGAGTGTTCACATTATTGATGATACTATCCAAAAAATTATGGAGAAAATTCAGGCTGATTCTGATGTTTTTTTTTGCCAATGCCTGCTTGATATTCATGGAACAAAATATTCTTATGGATAGCCTATCTTTTTCATGGAACAGGAAGAGGTAACTTATGGAAATTTTTATGATCCAGTAGCAAATTATTTAGAGTCAATACTAAGTTATAAATCTGTTATTTTAGAGACACCATTTAATGAAAGTGAGTATAAGTTGTTAGATCTTTCCTCTTCATGTTTTCCAATATTTCTGATTATATATATATTTGGAGTTGGAAACAAGTTTTGGTGGGTTGATGAAATGTTTTCCTAGTTACATTGGAAATGGGATTACAATTTGATTCAGTAAATGGAAGGTTCCTCAAAGAAAAAGATTTGATTTTCATTGTATATATTAGTGTGTGAAGGATTGAATAAATACTCCTTAGCCCAATGGATGTTTTGCAGAAAAGCAAGCAGTTTTGGTTACAGAAGACACTAGTCTACAGGTTCTTGGAGCCTCACAGGGAGGACTTCATCCCGCAGCAGGAGCCAGATGTTATAGCCTATTTTTGTTTTCTATTTTTGAACCATTCGCTTGTCTTAAAAATATGATTTTTCTTATTGTTTTTAAGTTTTGACCTTGGTATCCGTTAAAATATTTTGATTTTATCCTTATGTTTATAGTTGATTTAACAAGTTTTCTTTTTAATTTTTGCTTGACTGAATTAATTTCATGGTTTTTTGGGGCTTATAGGATGCATATATTTCTAAAAGGTTCTAAATAAATATCATAAGACCTTACTTAAAGTTATTTACAAAAGAACAACACTCTGTTTGGAGTTTTGGTTAAAAAATCATAAAACAGGGATTCCTGTAGTGCTGGCCAGAAAAAGTTACACTAGCACGCGACAAGAAAGTCGCGAGTGCCAAAATAGTCATTTTTCAGTTCGATTTTTTGGGGGGTTTCATTCCTAAGGTGTTAAACACATAAACTATCACATTTGATACGTGTATTTCTAGGCTAATCGTTGAAATAGGTGTTTGGTCATCGTGTGAGGAAGATCGTGGCAACTACATGCAGGTTCATGGCGAATGATGACAGTGATTGGAACGAGGCAGAATTTTTGGGAATATATTATTAAGCTAAAGGATATGAAAGCATTGAAATCTGTGGTGGAGACAAATTGCTAAGAAATCAGAGTATTGACAGTTGAGGGAATAATTAGGGCTTCCCAGCAGTAACAGTTTGAAGCGATCTGGAGGGTTGAAGACAGCTGGAACGTGCAATTCGACACCTAACCTTTCAAGGAATTGATTTTTAGCACCTGTATTAAGCTTTGGATTAGGTTTTTAGTTTCCCAAGGTTCATCTTGTCAGAGACTTTACCATCCTGGTCCAAGAAATTGTTGTAGGAGGGTTTATGGCACGCTTTGACTGCTCTCTTTTAGATGTTACAAGTTATTTGTTTCAGACAGAAGCTTGCTGTATGTACAGAATCACAAGGAGTTCTGAGTTGAAGTGAAGAGAGACAAGGAGTTCTGCATGCAATAGCAAGGTTGGGAAATGCATGTCACCTGGTTCATTTTTCAAAACCCAAGCAGTGAAAATGTGCCAGACTCACATGGCAGCAAATTCAGTGTATGGTCGATGAATTCATTGTGGAGATTGTCCTGTGAAGATAGTAAGAAATTTTGAAGTAGTAGTTTCATATTTCAGGCCCACTAAGTTCAGGGTCCAACTGTAACGTCCAACTTATTAGATATTCATGTTCTCACCGTGATTGAGATGTCCATGCTGACCAGATATGAAATTTTGATCATCACATTGTAACTTTCTACAATTTCACACACATCAATCCCAATACTTGGAGTACTCTCCAGAGTCCAAATAACCCTTCATGAACGGCTCCATAAAGTCACTTGAAAGAAATTGGGTTCAATTATAAAAGCTCATTATTCCACCTCTGCATGCTTTGAAGAGAGAATAGGTTGTATCTGTATGGGTGTTGGTTCATTTTAGATAATATGTTGGCACTAAAAGAGGGGATAGTGCCACCATTGATGGATACAAATGCATTGGCAGTAGAGGCATGGCCACCCTTGACATCTAGTTGAAAGAAAGCAAAGAACCAGAATTTGATAATTCAATGGAAACAACGCTGGTTGTACACAGAAGTGAAAATGGGAGTATTATATGTTTATATGAATCTACAAGTAAGACAGCAAGCTCAAGTCGTGATACAATGGAAAGTACCTTCGCTACACTGCCAGTAAGTAGTGAAGCTCAGGCTGAGGCCTAGGAAGATAAAAAAGATGGTTGTAACTCTTTTGAACACTTTACTAAAATTGCGTTTGATGGGGAGAATCAAATTCAGTTTGTCACAAATGAATTGGAAAATATGCCAAGTGTTGTGCAGTTTGAAGAGGACACCAACTCTATCCTGTGCGCTCATGTAACAGAGTTGGTAGTGGAGACAAAAGCTGAAATAGACACCGCAACACCATTTAATTATGTAAAGCAGGCTGTGAATATGTTTGGAAGAAAAGCTGACTGGAAAGCCCAGAGAATTTTGACCATGGAGAGACACCAGGGTGTAGCAGCTGAGCTTCAAAAGATAGAGGAAGAGCTTACAGAACTGAAAAGACTTATGATTGTGATAGAATATGAAAAATCACATATTACACAGGAGATGAACAAAACAATGTGTCTCATAAAGGACAGACCTTGATCAGAAAACTAAGACAGAAAATAAAGGTTGAAAATGAAGACAGTGTCAAATTAGAGGAAGTTGCAGAGCCTGCAAATGAAGACTTTGAATCTAAACAACACCCTAATGACAATGAAAGAAAAGATTTACAGTCAGATGATAAGGAGACCAAGCCTATTCAGGATGATGCACCAGCAGAGACATTTGTTGCTGAAAAGATTGTACCTGCAGAAGAAATTTCAGATGAAAAAGAGGATATTGAAATGCAAATATTATTGAGAATTATGCTCTGTTTTTCCTGTTTTGGGTTATTGAAATTGAATGCATACGAAAAAGTTGATGGAGATGAATTTTAGAAAACAAAAATAGGTTTTTGTTCATAAGATACACATTAAAAAAAACCTCTCTTAGTTTTGCAACAGCTATCAAATTTTGAAATATTCAGTTTAATCTTTACAGCCTATTTTTCAGGGTGTTAAAAATATTTAATATTTTCTTGTTTTAGTGTTCATCTTGCGGGGAATATTATGATTTATTGGAGATGAATTTTTTTTTTAAAATACAGGTGTTTGTCCATAACGGAACCATTCACAAAAACCTCTCTTATTTTTTACACAGGTGTCACGGATTGAGAGATATGGAAGCTTCTTTGACACCTATTTTCCAGAAATTCGTCATATTTGCGAGGAATCCGATTTTGCTATTTTTAGTCAATTAGTTGAAAGTTAGTTAATGTAACTACTGGGTAGTTTCAATTTCGACCTAATGAAGGGAAAATAGAACTGTTTCTTTGTAATTAGAAAATATGGATAAGGGTACAGGAAAGGGGTTCGACTTTTGGCTGGCTAGAGGAGGTCTCCTGACTTGTTGATAAGATAAGTATATGACTCTCATGTGTATTTGAGGAACTGATTATGAAATATATGCTCCATTTTACCCTTCATTCTGTTCTTTGGCTCCATTTCTAGCTTGTTTAGCTACACAATTGGTAATTTCATTGCTGGTTTATAGTTTTTATGCTTGTAGTGCTTGCCATTTGTGGATGAACTTCAATGTTATTTTCTGTTGGATACATGGTTATTATGTTATGCATATCAATTCTTATTTAATTATGATTTATTTCTTATTTGGGTTATGAACGTATTCCCTCTTTTGACCAAAGTTCACAACCAGAAAACCTTTTAAAAACCCTAAAAACCTAGTTTTGTTTGACTCAATATTTGAGATTATGTTGGCTTTTTTCTTTGTAGTCTAGAAACAATTTCTGGCATAAACACCACCCTTCATACCATCACTTAAACCCTATAATATATGGTTCATACCATATATTATGTCACCCCAAACTTTAAAATATCAATGTTATCATAATACAAAGCTACACTATGATAGTATTATAGTAATACTAGTCATAGGTTGCACTAGTTCCAATGGTTAAGACCCTTGCTTAGGATTCTAGATAAGGTTTAAACCATAGGTTAGAGATTAGGGTTTAACACCATAATGTTAAGGTGTTACAGGCTTAAGCACCATGACATACAAACTATGCCATGTAAATCTCTCAATTTATCAAATTCAAGTCTGCTCTTGAACCATTAAATAACCTACCAATAAAAGAACAGAGGAAATGTTAAGAGAGTATATAGTAAAATATACATAGCATAAAAAGATATTAATGACATCTAATAATGAGGAAAGTAAGACCATAATGAAGAATAATTAATATTCATGAAATTTATCTGTAATGGCTAAATTAATGATAACAACACTTACCAAATTTGAAAATTGAGCCGATAGGCAACGTAATGACTAGCAGCAGGTTATCGATGACCAAGGATGTCAACACACTATACATCCAATACCATCGAAAGTAATAAACTATGTAAGGAAAAGAGAGAGGTGCCTTAGTTTGATTGAACTAAGTAAGCCTGCATAACTAAGTAATACCTTACCTCTCAGGTCATCATTGGAGAACTAGTCCCACCACTCCACCACTTTATCCCCATCAACAAAGTTAAGTTAGTTTATACTTGATAAACAGAATACACATGTGCAGAGGTAAACAATGAACTATACAATTCATTAAATCACCGACAGTAGTAACTAAGATGTAAAAGAGTTGTATATCTTAAAATATAAACCTTATAATACACAAATTGTACACCCCTTATAACATCAAAGCCATTAAATCCTAGTGAATAATCACTTCAAGTATCCTTAGACCCCTAACCCTAGTAATCTAAAATTCATATGAACTATAAACATTATTACCATTAGTCTCTAAGTTTTAAATTTTTTAACCCTTAATCAATTTTAGTATTATAATACATATTCCCCTAATTCTTATCTCCAATTACCTATAACCCATATAACTTAAAAACCTTATAACTAAATACTTATTACTTATATAAACCCTAATTTTTAGAGTAGAATTCTTGTAATCAATATACCAATAATCCTTATATCCATTTTTACACCTAATTCCTAATCCACACAATTATGTAATCCTAATTCTAATATTACACAATTTTGTTTTGCATTGGCTTTAGGTTTTGCATTGGCTTTAGGGTTTGCAATCTCCATTTTTCCAAAAAGAAAGGGAAGGAATGGTTTGAACACATGACGATAGCTGCCTGCCGCAGCAAAAGCCAAGGAAATTTCTAAATCGATTAATTCCAATGGCTGTCGGAGCACTTCTTGCAATACTTCATCATCAATTTCAGAGGTGGCCCCATCAAACCCAGTGGAACTTTTATAATTGCTCATATTTACCATATCCATAACTGTATGCAAATTCGACCGATCTCTTTAGACCTTTTATTATGAATTATGAGTTAGAACACAAATTCAACTATTTTTCCAAATGTTATGCTAGTGTTTGATATATATCATGGGGTCTTCACTTGTTGACCAATATCCTATCACGTTAGTTCATACTGTGGGTTTTAAAATTATCAAAAATTGAACCAATATATTGCAGGTATTGGGGGGATAAGGGGTTTAAGGTGGGGGTGGGTAGGATGGTTTATAAGGATTGAGGTATAAAAATGGGTGGGGAGGAGGTTTTAAGTATTGGGAGGGGGTTTCAACAAAACGAGTTTGGGTCAATATCTCTGGAAATTAAGGGTATTCTTTAATATCCCACGATTGTACGTGCTATGTGAGAGGTTCATTAAGTGAAGTCCCCGTGGATATATATATAGAAAAGGCTATCCTCCAAAATGGTGTAAGTCCTACTATGAAGACATGTGACGTTACATTAAGCTATATGTTAAGTAAAGTTATTTATGTATGTTTATAAGCTATAAAAATTTATTAAAAATTCAAAAAAAATAATTAAAAATTAAATTAAAAAATAATAATAAACTTTAAGTCGGTTTATAAGTTATAACTTAATTTTAAATTTTAAATAAGCTAAATATAATTCAGAATTAAATTATAGAAAAATTTAATAATTAATATAAACTATTTAATAATTATATTAAAAAAATAATTCAAAAAAATAAATTAATAATGAATCAATATAAATCAATTTAAAATTTAAATTTATTAAAAATGTATCTTTTCAAATATAAAAAAAATCAAAATAAAATTACATCTTATAAGATTTCATCCTTATAGTTGTGAGGTACATTCCTCACTCTACCAAAACCACAGGATACCTATTACTTAAATATTTTTCCAATGATTCTTTATCCAATATGGTATTATATAAGGTGAACTTTATCCAATATGGTATTATATAAGCCTATAGAGTGAGGGGAGAAAAACCTATAGAGTAACAATGGAGAGATGAAAAGTATAGTTGGTTATGTTATAGGATGACCATTATATTTGTTTTAAGTTATTACATATAAATATTTTGATAGAAAATGGTTGTAAATATTTTAATTCATTGTGATTTTATCATTTTTAAATCTGTGGAAGCGTTGATCATCATAAACTCAATTGAAATGACTACATCAAGAAAAGGATCATCGGAGGATGAAAATCATCCTTGAAAACAATTTTAACTCAGCAAACCTCAACTTGCTCTTTGAAACTCTTTGGGGAATGTGCCATTTCTAAAGATTCTTCGAGAAATATTGTGAAAATCCATAAGTGTTTCATAACTTAAGACCTCAAAATTAAAAGCAATACACCTTATCCTATTTTGTGTATAGAAGTATGTCTTTCCCCTTTGAGAGCATGGATATGACTAGGTACCTAATCTACAAATATAAGATAAATAATATGGGAGATGAGCGACTTCCAAAAAATGCTTTAAATTCAAGTCAAAACCACGTGCACCTCAAATGAGGCTGGTGTACAAATACCATGGCTTGGTTCAACGAAAATGACACTTTGCATATATCATTAATGTCAAAAACATTATTACATCTAAGCTCATTAGCCATTGTCAAGATGGAAGTTCATAATAGGCTACAAATTGACACCATTCATTTCACAAAAGCCTTGAGGTTGGGGAAATCAATTGAGAATAAAGAAAGGCTAATAAGGGTGAAGATTAAGTCTACCAAACAAAAATATGACATAATTAATAAGACCTATAGTTTAAAAGGTATAGTTTAAAAGGGTCACGAATATTTAGGAATATTTTTAAATGACTATTGCCATGTAAAATATATCACCCTTAATTAAATTGTCAACCAAGGTTAGTAAAATTTGTGTTGCTACACTTTTTGTGCTAGGTAAGACGAAGTAACCTAAGGTCCTATGATAATGTCAGAAAAAAAAAATGATAATTTAAATTCTTATTGCTTCGAGCAAACTAACAATCTATACTATGTTATTTTACGGCTTAATCAATAAGTACAAAAGAAAGGAAGTGTATGTGTATCTATTCTACTTTACACAAAAGCATTCAATTCTCTCATACACAACATCAAGGTTCAAAAAGAATATTTAAAATCCAAGCTTAACCACTTATTAAAATTACTCTCTTCTATAACCCTAGAAAATGAACCTACTTATGTTTTGTACTCCTAGAAAACGAGACTACGAGTGAACTGAAATAATAACAACTCTAAAATGACTTAATCTGCCAAAGTAAGCTACCCAATTAGGAAATAGATAAGTCTCACTACAGAATTAAAACTCCTCTCAATCTAATAGAACAATTGTCACAAACTCTATCAAATATTAGTGAACTAACCACATGCAATCAACCTCCAACTCTCAAACTCGGAGTTAAATAAAGACACACAAATAAGAACTAAGCATTTTCTGTCATCAAACATTCTTTTGGTAATCTTCTTACTCTCTGATTTAAATCAAATGGAAATATTTAAATCAAGGAACATTACTCAAATGGAATTCATAACTTTGATATCATTCAAAAAAGCTTTCAACCTATCTGAATGCTCAACTAAACTCGAATTAAGTACAAATGGAAATATTCAAATGATGTAATATCAAACAATGCCAAACTTATTTTATGGTATCATGCATTGGTTACAAAGAAATCACTCCAAGCTATTTTTCTGTACGCTATTCAGAGATCTAATATTTCAAAATGAACTTAACTAATTGTATGAGGAAAAAAAATCTAAACTCCAATGTAAAACCGGATATTAATGAAAACCAAGTGTAAATAATAACTTACATGAAACCTACAACATTTAAACTTCAATTTGTTCAAATCCTTCTTGTTCTATTTTCGTTTATGGAAACCCTCAATAACAACATACAAATCAGCAATAACCTGATGATTCATAAAAATGAATTCTTACATTAATCTATGCAAATGAAAATATTAAAAATCAATGTACCACCATCGTATGAAGGTGGTTCCCCCTCCAAAATTTCTCGGGAAATGAATAAAAACTTAAAACAAGATGTAATTATCGACTGGAAAATGTATCACATGATAGTTTTATTTCTCTGTGTCCGTGTGTTAAGATTATTATCAAGTATATATAGGCTACAACATATGGGTCGACCACTGAAAGGATCAACCCTTCAAATAATCATAACAAATAAAAAATAACAAGTGCAACAGAGGACTTTGTTTAAGCGAACACACTCCAAATTGAGTGGATTCTCCCACATCTTCGACTATAATCTCCATACCACTGATAGCAAGGTCATAGCTCCTTGAGGGATCCGAATAAAAACTGCTTTAGCTTACATCATTCACGAGTATTACATGACCTAGTCATAAATACACCCTAATTTGAGCTTCCTTGGATTTTAAACATTTGTCACTTTATTGATTGTTGCTAGATGAGCTACCGAATTGGGTGCAAGACTTGGTACCGAATTGGTGGAAGAAATCTGCAAGATAACCAAAGAGATAAACTTGAAGTAATTCATTAGTAGATATAATCTTTTAAACTTATGCTTAAAACTGAACAAATAAAATGAAATAATGATAAGATTATACCTTGTTATGAGACCTCATTCCAAAAGATCAGGCTGAATTAATAAATGAGGCACCTGAAGGGTACAGTTGATTATGGGCTCAAGTATGAGAATGATCAGAAGATCAAACTAGAAGGTTATGTTGATTCACATTGGGCAGGCAGTGCCATCAATAGGAAGAGCAGTTCATGGTGCTGCTTCAGTATGGGATCAAGTGTGATCTCTTGGTTTAGTAGGAAGCAATATTGTGTGGAACTGAGTACAACTGAAGCAGAGTATGTCGCAGCTTGTTCAGTTAGTTATGAGGCAGTATGGCTGAGGAAGCTATTGTCTGATTTATTTTATCTCTAGATAGATGCTACTTGTATTTATTGCGACAACCAGAGTTGTGTGAAGTTGTCGGAGAACCCATTATTCCATGACAAGTCGAATCATATCAAGATAAAGTATCACTATATTAGGGATATGGTGCACAGAGGAGCATTGAAGCTCCAATATGTTGCGACGAATGAACAGATAGCTAATATGTTGACCAAGTTGTTGGATAGGGTGAAGTTTGAGTACTTCACGGAGAAGCTTGGTGTTCTTCAGATCGAGGTTCCTCCCAAGAGGAAGTGATGTGTCCATGTTGAGCCCATTTGACATGGTGAGAGGATTGGTTCCTTCCATGGTTAGATGTAAGTGCCATGCCCTTATGACATGGTGAGAGGATTGGTTCCTTCCATGGTCGGATGCAAGAGCTGTGACATGGTGAGAGGATTGGTTCCTTCCATTGTCAGATGTATGTGATGATTCCACATCCAACATTAAAAAAGGCTAGCTCTGTGAAGACACATATAGTATGAAAAAGGACTAGCTCTGTGTGGATTCCACATCCAACATGAAAAAGGGTTGGCTCTGTGAAGACACATCTAGTATGAAAAAGGACTACCTCTATGTGGATTCCACATCCAGCATGAAAAAGGGCTAGCTCTGTGAAGACACATCTAGTATGAAAAAGGACTAGTTCTATGTGGATTCCACATCTAGTATGAAAAAGGAATAGCTCTATGAAGGCTCATCCATTATTAAAAAGGACTATCTCTGTGTGTTCCACATCTAGTATGAAAAAGGACTAGCTCTGTGAAGACTCATCCAGTATGAAAAAGGACTGGTTCTATGTGTGTTCCACATCTAGTATGAAAAAGGACTAGCTCTGTGAAGAGTCATCCGGTATGAAAAAGGACTAGCTCTATGTGTGTTCCACATCTAGTATGAAAAAGGACTAGCTCTGTGAAGACTCATCCAGTATGAAAAAGGATTGGCTCTTTGTGGATGCCACATCTAGTATGAAAAAGGACTAGATCTATGATGATACATCCATTATGAAAAAGGGATGGATCTGCAGAACTTCTTGTGACAAGAAGAATCAAGAGATAGCACCCGTGATGATGATCCAACAGAGATGATCCAGCGATGATGATGATCCAGCAGAGATGATCCAGCAGTGATGATCCAGATCGGGATGAGTATTCAACTTGAATATGAAGATGGGGAGATGATCCAATCAATACAAAGAAGAATACCAGTGCTAAAGTTGTGTTGAAAGAATACCATCCTAGTTAAGAGGGAGTGTTGATGTATTTGTAACTTCAGAATGTATTCACTTATGTATTCTACCCCAATGTTTATTCTGGGATGTGTCTGTAATATACTTGAGTCATGTCATGCCCCGATGTTCCTATCGACAGGTTCTATAATGTAAAAAAGTCATGTCAAGTCATCGTGGGTAACCCTCCTATTATTCAAGTGTTAAATTCCCCATAGTTCCGGGGCACTAGGGTTATTAGACTCTCCTAGAGAAGTTGGCCCTAGTAGGTTATTTTCAAGTAGGAAATTAGTATAAATAGAGAGTGAGCCTCTCTATTTATCACACACTCACTCACACTCAGTTGTAGCGCATAGCTGAGAGAGAAGAAGTTGTCAGGGATAGAAAGAAAGAGGCTACTGCTGTCGGGAGTTCATATTACTATTTCGGGGCCTTACTTTTGGTGCTGATTCTATCTCTAAGGAAGTTGCAGGGTTTTCTCCATTTATGGTTTCCCTGAGGATAAACATTGTGTTCATTGTCTCTTATGTTTGATTGTTGTGCTTGTTATTCTCTCAGTTAAAGATCCTAATATAATGCTAGATTAAATGATAAAAATCTAACACTAATTAGAAACGAAAAATTTGTTATTTAAAACAGAAACCAAAACAATAGTAATAAATAGAAATTTGACAAACTCTATATCCTCTCCTTGAAGGGTAAAGGTTTTCCATGAAGAAAAGGCCCTAAGTTTAGTTGGATCCCAAGTGAAATTTACATCATATTACTAGTTGAAACTTGGGAAGATGAGGAATCCAAGGTCTTTGATGTAGAAGGATATGCCCGATGGTCAATATGGAATAAACATTAGTATAATAGAGGCATCGAAGGTATATCATGTTTCCTTAAGAAGACCATCTCCCCTCGTATTAGGATTTATAATAAATACCCTTATAGCCAATATATTTGGATGGAGATCGAAGACATTCATGATGAAAAGACCTATATAGCCATTTATTATTTTTCCCCTGCTAATTCTAACTTCTATAAGAAATAAAATATAGATACAAAAATGTATTTGTAATGGTTTAGAGCATAATATTTCGAGTCAAATGAAGGAAGGAAATATTTTTTTAATGGGTGACTTCAATGCCCAAAATTATAATAACCAATCTACTCTTTTAAGCAATTATTCCAACCCTAATCCTCTTTGGTTAGACGAAGACCTTGCACTAGCTTACACACTAGCTAATAAGCACATAAGAAGTTTTGAATACCTAGTTGAAAACTTATTCAGTTCTAATATGGTCAAGCTTTGTAGTTCTCAACATCTTATAATCTGCAATGGTCTAATGAAATGGCCAAATTCTAGCAGGATGACTTGTATTCATGGGCGTGGTCCTAGTGTTATAGATTATGTTATAGATGATATCCTTTATCTAATGAAATCACAAATTTTGACATCCTAAACAACCATGATCCTTACTCTAATGATAGGCCTTTAATCATAACTCTCAATCTTGTCATGAATAGTGATCCCAAAGATGAAAACTATAATGGCCAAAAACACCTAATCTTCGATAAAACTAAAACTAACCTTATTCTTCATGATTTAAGAAATGATCTATATCTTTTATCTAGTATGGACAATATAGAAACTCTCTACAATAATTTTACTACAACCCTTTCTTAATCCATTAAAAAAATCTTTATTGAAGTCTCAAGTAACAAGAGAAATAGAAGAACCAACCCCTATCTTAAAAAAAATTATGAATCCCAAGATATAGAACATAGCATTCAAACCCTTCTTACAATGAAATAAGTTTTATTGTTAGAATACATAAATTTTGTTGTTATGCACCTAGCCAATGGAAAAACTAAAGACTTTAAAGGTGACCAAGTAGAAACCTTAAAAATTGGAGGGCCTTTCCTCATCCTATAGATCCAAAAACTATTCAATATAGAGTTCAAGTAAGGTTTCCCTTCACCTTATACTCAGAGCCTCATTATCCATATTTTCAAAACTGGCGATAAAAATAACCCCACTAATTATGGAACCATCATCATTATCCCTATTTTAGATAAGTTATATTTTATTATATTAGGAAAGAATATCAGTGAATGGATAGAAATGGAAGGTAAGTAGGAAAAGGCCAATATGGTTTTAGAAGGAATCATTCAACCATGCACCACCTCCCCACCCTTTTTTTCATTTACAACAAAAATCTAGAAGGTTATTTAGAAGAAGCAAGTTTCCCCGACACGATTTTAGCTGGAATAGTTATCATCCTCTTGCTCTAAACAGAGCAACCGATGATATTGTTCTTACGGAAAGGCGTCACTTTGATCTTGATAAGAAATTAAGAATTCTTAAATATTTATACACTTATATGGGTATTCCTATTAACACTGACAAGAAAAAAAATATGATTATAAAGTCTAAGAATGACACCTACACTAATTTGATTTGTGACAATAGCAATCTACATGAAGTAACTTCTTACAAATATCTCAGTATTGACATTCAGCATCGAGAAAAGGATCAATGGAGGATGAAAAGCCAATTTTTTCCTTAAACAGAATTGTATGTCAACTAACCTCGTCACGTGCGATAAAAATAAGTTCCTCTTTGAAGCTCTTGTCAGTCCTATTATCTTATATGGATGTGACGTGTCGATATACAACATTTGTAGAGATTATTGGAGAAATATTGAGCGAATCCATAAGAGTTTCATAACTTATAACCTAAAAAATAAAAGAAATACATCTTATCATGTTAGCCTTATAGAAGTATGTATTTCCCCCATTGAGAGAATGGCTATGACTAGGTACTTAATGTAAAAGCACAAGATAAATAATGTGGGATATGAGAAACTTCCTAAAATTGATTTAAAATCAAGTCAAAACCACATGTGCCTCAAATGGGGTTGGTTTAAAGATACCATGGCTTGGTTAAACAATTGGGACATCAACGAAAATGACACTTTGCAGAATATCATTAATTTCAAAAACATTATTACATATAAGTCCATAGAGAAAATGTGGTGCAAGAAAGAATTAGATATGAAAAGAAAATCAAGATACTATAAAGTGGTCATGAACCCTAATTTGAAAGTTCAAAAGTATCTCTCAATGTTATCTAGCTCAAATAATAACATTAATATAACCAAGATAAGAACGAACTCACTTGAGTTAAATAGTGAAAGAGGTCATTGGTCAGTTCCTAAAACACCGTGGGAAGAAATGATTTTCCATATTTGTGAGTCATGAGGATTAAGCATGAAAATCACTTTCTCTTAGAGTGTCTTGCTTACACCCACATTTGATCTCAATTTCACAGTATTTGCTATAATACAAACCTTTCTAACCTTCTAACTTGCCAATACCATAATGAGATAGGAAAGATTCTCTCCAAAATTTTTGAGCATAAGAATAAAATATTAAAGGAAAACAAATGATTCCCGTATTTCACTCTTCTTAACGTTCGATAGAACAAAGTTTGGTATCAGTGGACTTTAATCCTCATCATCATCATTATCATCATAATCATTATCGTCGTCGTCAACAGTTAATAGATGAGACTAATATTATTAAAAGATTGTAATGCAATATAAATTAAATGAATATTATGTTATATTATAGAATTAGGAATGATTAAGTAATTCATTAAGAAGAAATATGGAATTAGGTAGTTTATTAAGAAAAATAAGGAAGAAATAAATATAGAATGAGTTAATAAATAAGAATAATATTATTGAATGAATGAAATATATTACACATTAAATTAATGTTATATTATGGGCTAGTGAAAGGTAATGATACCCACTTATGATGTGTTAGGTGCAACGGGACTTCTAAAAAAATACAAATCTAATCATTAAAATGAATTATTAGAGATACCTACACAATTTTTTAGAATATGGTGTAAAAAGATGAAACACGGACACTTAGATCACCTTCTAAAATATATAAGTTTTATTTATGGAAAATAGGTATAACTCCCAAAAAATGGTGTTCTTCTAAGATTGGTATGTTATTTATCTCCAAAACATAATGCATATGTTCGCATTCGACCCCAGTGTTCGTATCTAAATTGTTCAAATTTGTGCAAACAATTATGTATTAATGGAAACTTATACTCACCCTTGAACATGGCACCTGTCTGCATTTCATTAAAATAGTTGGGCATTCATCTTTTCATCAATTTGATCCAATTTCACGAGTCATTTTATTCCTTTGAGTCAATTGAAAGAATGCATCATACTACCTTTGCATTATGTCAAGGCTCTTCCTCGTTGCGTCAATGCTTTCAAGTCACTTGTCGTGACATTCAATTTTCAAAGGGAATTTTAACCACAGCTTAACTATGCACCTACATTACCTTCCTTCGATTCGATCTTGTCTAAGTTAGACCCATGGTTGTTTTATAATCAAGATCATTTCACAATCACTTTTGTACAAATTTTTGTGTTGATGATGGGGGAAACATCATAGCCCTCCTTTGATGAGTCTATTCATTTCGACACCATCACATCATATGAGAATTAGTCTTAAAAACTACTCAAGTACCTTGAAGCCTGCATGTTTCCTCTCTTTCGATAGTAGGCTATCATCATTGGCCTATAATTCAATGACTACACTGATTGTTTGATTTCATTTCATCTAGTCACATTTGGAGGAATGTACTAGAGTACCTTGGGAATCATTGAAATTAATGGTGATTTCCCTCGTACTTGTTAGTGGTCTACATCAATGATCGGTAATCAAGCGGTTTCTACCATGTTCGACAATAGGATATCTATTCTCATCGATAGAATCATACTATTTGGGATTTTGATGAAGAACCCAATGTTAACAATAAATTTAACACCCTAGAGGATGATGGTTTGAAAACATATCTTCATTTCTATAGCAACATGAAGACCAAAATTTGGAACAAATGGAGAGCTTTGATGTCTCATCAAACCATTGCTTTTGCAAAGGAATAATTATGTGAAGACAAAGGTTTCTCTAAAGAATTAGAGATCAATACTACTTAAGGTCCAAATCCTAGTTTCCACAACTCCTGGAGTGGAAAGAATACATATCATACGTATTAATTTTCCTAAAATACTGGAAATTTGTGTAAGATGCATGAAAATTAAGTAAAGTGGGTTTTTTGAAGAAAATAATCAAAATACATCAAAAATATTAATCCCACATTCATGAAAGTGATTGGGTGTACAAACCCCAATGCTATATAAGAAAGGAATATAAGTTGAAGAGAAGGAAAAAAAGAGAAAAGCAAAGGCATGTTGAAATTTTTGAAGGCTAGATAGATTCTTTTTCACATCAAATTTTTGGTGATCATTAGCGTAGATGGAGAAGAATGGTTTAGAGGAAAGGATAAAAGGATCCAATTCAATATGATGAAATTCTAGTTTTCCCCAAATTTTGAGATTAAATTTATGTGTTAAAACTAATTTTGAATTCAAGATTTGGTAGATAGTTTTCAAGTTTTTCAAACTTTTTCAAGTTCATAGAGGTAGAGGTAGAGGTAAGGAACTAGAAAGAAAGCTACAAATGGAGAACTAAAGGCCATGGATTCTCAAGAAAGGGTATCTTCTACAAGAAAAATTCTTTAAGAGGTTCTTTCCTTTCTTCCTCCCCTCCCTACTCTTTGAAAAATCTTAGGAATCTTAAGGAAATTTCAAATTATTGCATGTATTTTTTCGATTAGGAATCACACACCTATAGTAAAGGATGTTGGAAACATGGAAATATAGGTTTGAATTTATGGAAATTGAAGAAGTCTGCAGGCTAATAGCCCACGTGTTGAAGATGAAGGAGCCCATAGAGGAGTCGTGCAAAGTAACCTTGTTGCATGGTTCTCGATCTGTAGATCGATCACTGTAAGGATCGATGAAAATTGAGATATAAGCTGCTGTAAGATTGGACGGTTGAGATCGTGGAAGGTGTCGATCTATGGATAAGGAGTAATTTCACAAGGAGAATTTACATGGTCTAAAGAAATTCTAATGTGCACAAAATTTCTATGCAATGCACTTTAACGTTTTTGGATTCCACTGTTGATTTGGGGTGAACACTGATCGAACGGTCCACAAGCTACTTGGCAGGGAGAACTAGCAAGTGGGTTTTTAATCCAGATGGTTGCAAAATCATAAATTGAAATCTACTTTGTTCTATTTTATGTTGTTGATCAGAATTGACAAAAGATATGATGGTCATAGTTTCTTTTCACAAAGAGAAGATACAGGTAATGAAAAGTTAGATCTTGATCTGCATGTGGAAGGTAATCGATGATCGATAGCAAAGATGGAGAGGAGCAATGGTACAAAAGAGTGGAAATGCAGGTGCGAAACCATGGAAATCAAAAGGTTGAATTCATGGAAAATTTGAGTTTCTAACTTTTGCATTCCTCCCTGGAGAAAGGGGAAGTGCAGAAAGAAAACGACGGAAGGATCGTTGTGGGAATGGAAGTTCAGGTGTCGAACCGTGAAAATCAATATGTTGAAGTCATGGAAAAGTTAAGTTTCTGAATTCTGCATTCTGTCCTACGGAAAAAGAAAAGTGTGGAAGGACCGTTGTGGGAGCGGAAAGGAAGAAAGGAAAAATACCTAACTACTGGAAAGTTGAGTTTCTGATTTCTGCATTCCGTAGTATGGAAAGGAGCCCGCGAAAAGGCCAGTCCAGAAAGTGGAAAGGAGGAAATAAAAAATTTGAAGCATGAAAAATTGAGTTTTCGACTTCCACATTCCACAGTGTGGAAAGGTGGGAATCAAATAGTCAAAGTCGTGAAAAATGAGTTTTCAAATTCTGCATTCCACAATCACTAGTGGAAAATGAGAGATTAGTGACCAGGAGACCAAAACGTTTGGTCACCACAGTTTTTTTCAAGGGATAAATGACCAAAATTGATAAATTTATGTGAGCTAACTAAAAAAGACCAAGATAAATGACCACTTTTGGTCACGTGTAAAAACTAAACTGAAAAGACCAAGATAAATGACCAAATTTGGTCACGGGGTATCTAGACTAAAAATGACCACATAACAATTGGTCATTATTTGATTATTTTTAGTTGTGTCACTACAACAATGGAAAATTACAATTTTGACAATGAATTTGTACAATTTACTAAATTCTAACACGACATGTGGATTCAGAGGGGGTCTTTGAATCCATCTGCCGTGTTAGAATTTAGTAAATTATAGACCTCCTCATTTATGACAACTTAGCTATTGACACCAATTTAACTATCATGATAAAAAACGTTTGATACACTACTAAACTAGGAGTGGTTTTGAAACAAATTTTTAAGACAATAATTTAATTAGGTCTCTATTCTACCGACTTTTTTCTTTTCCTTTTCATTTCATTTTTTTTGTCTCAAGAGGAAAGTTATGGCGGCAAGGTGAAGCGTAATTGGGGGTGATAACATTTTGGGTTTCAGTAAAACATTACTTTTCATTTCGCTGGAAAACAGATGGGTTTTACAGAGCGACTGATTGGAAATGGTTTAGGATGATAAAATTCCAGATTCAGGGACTGTTTGCAATCAAGATTAAGACAACTAATTGTTGTAACAGAGCCCATTTAACAAGTGTTTCCTTCAATATATCAAACAATTTCCTTAGTAATCCCATCGATGAATATGTTTTCATGCAGAAGAACCCAAATGAACTGTGTTCTTCTATGAAGTACTTGGACCCAAATGAACTGTGTTTTTAGGTTCTTTTGGGTACGTTTTGGTTCTTTTGGGTAATTTTTGGTTCTTTTGGGTTCTCAAGGGCCACATTATCTACAAAAAAATGCTAAATTTTAATCTTACAAAAGCTAAAAATAACAAGGGAAGGGTGGGTTCCTCCCCCCAAACCCTAATCTTTCCCTTACCTCACATTATCATGCACTTAAATGGGAAAATTATCCTCTTAATTTTACCATTATATTTCTAGTAGTGAAGGGGGAGAAACAATCTAATAGTAAAGGGAGAAAATATTCCAGCAATGAAGGGATTTTGTTGCTATATTAATGTTTAATAAATTTATTTAGAAAATATTAATCCTCACACTTTAAATGGCCTTGTACACTTACTTTCACCAATATTGATGTTTATGTATTTGACATAGTTTAACTTTGTTTGTCATATATTGGCCAACCACTCATACTTGAGATGTGGCAAACCATCCCAGACTGGAAACTAATTCTTAAAATTGCATGTACCATTCTACTTAATAATATCATAGTATTGAAAACAGTGATAGAAAGAATTATATATTTTAGTGATTTGCTCATTTCTTTTTACTTTTTGAGACATTTTGTCATTTCACCAATGTATAGACAAAACAACATTCCCGCGAGCCTGTATTTTACCGCCAAGTTCAATTGTTCATTATTTGAAGGCGTCTTTCCCTTTATCTACCTTGAAATTTGTTTTGGATTGCTGGAGAAAGGAATCATCGATTTTTTGCGCAGAAAGATGCTTGGGAAATGGAGCAAAACGACCTTAATACGAGGTTCTTCTTATTTATTTTCAAGTCTTATTCGTTAGTTGACCTGGGTTTTGGGGTTTCAATAAGCTCAGCGTTTTAGTTTGTGTTGGAAGTGCCTCGGATTCGAACCTTGCTTTTGATTTGCATAATCAAGGCCTCAAACAATCGTTACTAATGAACCCAAATTGAGTTTTTTGGGGTTTTGCACAGCAAATTAATGTTTTCAGTAGGATTTGGTGTTTGATGGGTTTCTGCTGCGATTGAATGATACAGAGTTGGTCATAGCAGAACTTTTTGTTTTTATTTTGAGTCTCACAGCAGTTTGAATCACTTGTCGAGTCTTGGATTGAAAACTGGTAATGAGATTATAGAAATTAAAGAGTATATTGGGAGAGGTTTTTGAAGATCTTCCCAAGATTACATTTATATTAGCAGTGGATTTTAAATATCTTCCTGAGATTGGTTATGCTGGGTTATTGGGGTTACAAATTCCTTCATCTATTAATAACTTTGATCTTTGTGAAATATTATGGTCATTCAAAAGAAAGGGCTTAATCTTTTGAAATGAACAGTATGGGATCCAGGAACCAATTGATTTGAGTAACCTGTTGAATAGTTGATAATTGAGACTGAAGATCAGTCAAACATTTTGCAAATATTATATATGATTTCTTGAAGTAGAAGATTGGATGAGTTAGTGGGTAGCAGAGTTTGCATCAAGTGGTGAGACATATGGGTTGGTTTTTGTTTGAGAAAATGGTCGTCCATCAGGCATTTTAGCTGAGTGGCAGAGTTGGTTTCAGACATCACGGATAGCCCATGTAGATTTTTTTGAAGATTGTGCCTTTTATAGGAAATTGCCCTTAAGACAGACCAAGATCAAGTCCAAGCCAATGCTCTGAAGGAGAAGCATCGTCTTGTATTTATTTCATTGTTCATCAAGTCCAAGCCATTTACGCGCTTTGCTAAAGAACGTCTTACATTGAACTTCTATTATAGAATAGAAACAATGGGAAATTATTCCAAAATCCTTACCAAACATGGCCATGGCACTGATAAAAAGACCCTTTTCATCATCACTCCAATCTACATTGATGTCCTCACAATTTTCTTTGGAAGAATATTGTATTTCAATATTTTCAACAGCTTCAGATGTTAAGGTATGATCAGTATCATCATTTTTCTTCCTGTGTTGACTGGAGAAAACTTTCTCCTGAATACTTTCAAATAGATCAACTCCAGTTGTAGTAACAAATGATCCTACTGCTTCACAAGAAAAAGCACCACATATCCATGCCAAGACATCCACTGCGGCAGTGCTTTCACGGTCCAAATCAGAATTGACTATTCTTTTGTTAGATGTGTCCATGAAATACTGACTAGTAAATCTTCCATGATCAAAGCGCATGCCCATTAGTGGCCTTCCAGCATACTTTTACAATTTATGCTGAATACCCACTGCCTGATTACTTGCATCTTTTAATACATCCAGTGAAGCTGCATGCTACTCTCTATGCTGGTTATTTCCTGAGGTGGTGAGGTAAGTACTTACACAAGAATAATCTCTTTCATTATGCAGTTTATGCATTTTCTTTTTCATAAAGTCTTCTGACTTTTGATTTTTATAGAAAAACTCAACACAGTCTACTGTAGTCTCGTGATCCAAAAAATAAGCAATTTTGCTGAAGTTCTTACCAAATGCACCAAACTTCTCTTCGAAAATTCCCTTCTCCTCAGGCATCCAAGGGTTAACCTCGGTACGTTCTTTCTCAAAGGAAATAGGATCTCCCACTAAGCCATTCATTGATATAAATATTGAAAATCATTTCTCACCATCATTCAATGCTAATGTGGGCATCTTTAAAATACTCTTACAGGGCTCGTCCTTAGCATTTGATAGAACTTTACTTGCCAATCGGATTGCTTCGTCAGTAGGTGCTGATGTCAAATTTCTTGTTGAAATTGGCCATAAACAAATTTCATTTATAATACTTTTTCTGCATTAAAAACAAATGAATATAACATTTCAAGTAGATCAGCAAATAATGAAATAGTAGATTCAGGCCATATACAGCTACCCCAAACAAACACACATTACTAATGTGGATCTTTATCAAATAATTGTCATGATCTATGATCAACACCATGGGATCAATTGCTCATCATGCAATATAAATGAGTTTTGTCCTCGGTAGTTTTTGTCTTGCTGTATGTTTTGTCTATAGTGGAATTTGTTTATCATGGATTTTGTCATTTAATGGAATGTAACTCTCATCTAGGTGTCATTTGTAATTGTAACTCCTCAAGATATTATTTTACCAATTACATCAGGCCTTATTTGTGTGGAGAAAGGCCTTCCATTCTTGCAAGCAATTGTAAAAAAACTATTAAACTGTACTTACAGGCCCAGAAATACTGATATTAGAGATACGATGTCATGTTTCCCTAACAAGTTCCTAAAGTTTCCTCCTCTGTATATCAAGATATCTTTTCTATTTCCTCAACTTGTTTCATCTCTAGTCCGTATCAACAGATATCAGAACCTAGAGATAGGCATCCTTTCTTAAATTAGTTCGGCAACCCCAGGATTCTCAACATCTTGCTCCACAACTGAGAACCTATTTTTTTAATTAGTGGCTCCAGAGTCCATACTTGCAGCTAAAATTTGAAATTCATTATCTGGCTGCTCCATGGTCATAGGACATGGCCAAGTCTACCCAGGCTTGGAAGTTAGACCAAACCGAAGTCCGAAACGAATCAGTTCAGACCAGACCCAGCCAGATCTAGTTAGACCTGTCAGTCCCAAGTTTGACCCAGTTTGTCCAGGCCGGATTTGACAGAACTTTGCCAGACATGGTGAGTCTTGATCAGACTTAGACAGGTCAACTCCAGCCAAAAGTTCGATGGGTTCCTGTCAAAGGGTATATAGAATTCAATTCCAGCCAGTACCCATAAATTTGTTGGCTTGAATTGATAAAATTTCAATAGCAATCAACCAAATATTTAAATTTTCTTGAAAATGTGTGTAATGTTGTATTTTTCTATTTGTCAGGTTGACCCTGGAGCCCCAAGTCATAAGTCTAGTTTGACCCCTCCACCAAAAAGAGTGTGAATTTGGTTCAAACAGTATTTCTCAAATTCTCAACCCTCTCTGCACCAATTTAAATAAATAAACACAGCTAACTGTGTAGCTGATTGGAATGCTGGCATTACTGGATCTTTCTGCATTGACTCTAAACGGTAGCAAGTCTCTTTTTCTTGCACATTATTGAGGATCTGGTTGCAGCTTATGACGATTTCCTACGTTATTCCACTCAACAGCTTATCCTTGACAGCATCAAAGTTTGAAGTTCTCTTTGCCACTTTATCCAGGATTTTCAAAGTTGTCATTAAGGGGGAATGTAATGTACTGCCATCTTCTATGATGTAATGATTACCTACTAGCCATATTTTTCCGTTGTATAGCCTATCATTATGATAGTTGTGAGCACATAATTCTGAGGCATTTGTACACACAATGAGGCATCATTAGACTTGTGTAGAGACAAGTATAAGGCAAAAATATTGGACATTAGAGAGACAAGTCTAAAGCTAAAATATTGGAAATTAGAGAGAAGTATATGGAAGAAGAAGTAGAAGTCATCAAAGTCTCCAACTCCAATAGTACTAGCATTCAATACTCCAATACTCCTAACCCATAGTTGGCAATACTCCAATACTTATAACCCACAGCTTGGGATCAAGGTTAAAATATACTTCCACCAATAATGGAGCATTGTTCATACAAAGATGACAAATTAAGGATCGACTGGCAAGATCAAGGTCCAACTCACAAAGTCTGGTCAAGTCACTCAAATTGCCTACCAACAGCAACCTTAAACCTACAACCTAGAATAGATGAAGAAGAATAGCCAGCTAATGTTTCAACAAAGTTTATAATGTCAATTATCAAAGTATCCAACTCCATTACTCCATTACATTTCAGATGGTATTTCACAATTCTGAAACACCAAGTCATGTTTCATTGGAGTTTCCACACAAAATGGGTGTGATTTCGCATGTTTTGATTACATTTTGACTAGGGAGTTGACCATGGGGACTCAACCAAGTGCTTTTATCTGACATTAACCCTAGTTTCACATTGAAGAAACTTTTAGAAAACCCTCATAGACTATCTTTGTTCTAAATAAATGATTTGACTCTCATTCTTTTTCATACTTGCTTCAACAACATTTGAACAAAGGGGTTTCCTGCCAAGGAAAAGAAATTTCCTTGTGTTTTGGAGCATTTTGATCTGGGTTTGATGTAGTTGTAGTGATTGTGGGAAGCAAGAGGGTTGTGCCAAGGTTCATTTCCTCACACTTTATTCAACAAAATTTGAGAAAAAGTGTTTCATGCAGCTACAGGAAACATTTTCTATGTTAAAATCCGGCTAGCAAACCCTATGCTAGTGCCAACAGCCCACAACCCAACACCTACTAGGAAAATTTTGATTTAGAAAGGACCTAGATGTCTGGAGACACACCCAAGATTGGGGGTCTTAATCGAAGGTGGCACCTACCCTTCTAGGGATGATGTGCAACATTACTCTTATCCAAGTATTGCTTCACACATTCTACAACTTGAGAAGTATTTAATCAGTGTAGATCCATCTAAACTTAAGATCTATTAAGTACCAAATGGGATAAAATAATTGAGATGCAATTCTTTTAAGGATTAAATGAGAGTTTAGATTAAATTTTTAAAGAGACTTTAGATGGGTCTATGTTCATTGTTAATACAATTGGTGGACAGAAGACAGCTAGGAATTGTGCCAAAGTGAATGCTTGCAATGTGTACACAAAATGAATGCTTGCAATGTGTAAGTGAGAAAGATGTTATTGAATGAACTGCAACCAGAGCAGAAACATTAGCAATACTCCAAATGTGGATGCCAAAGAAACCATTAATACAAAGTCCTTGAGTGCACAGTCGAGGATTGAGGCCAACGAAGGCCAGAGAAAAACCATCTGATAATAGCTACAGGTAGAAATATGAAAGGACTGCTGTCAAGAAAAAATAACCCAATGCATTAAAGGGTCCTATAGTAGCATAGGATATTCTTTATTCAAAATGGCTCGAATTTGTCTTTTTCCTAGTGAAATTTCAGCTAGTAAATTTGACAGAAAATTGGGTGCCAGGCCTAGTTTCATGGATCAAAGCTCTAGGGACATAGTTCTTTCATGCCCCCAAATTTTTTGAGGGTATTTGAATCGACCCACAACCTCCAAAAATCCATAAACAACCTGCAACTATACCAGAGTTGGATTTTTTACTTTGTCGTATTCAGGGCCATTTTGGAAAAAGCATATGCTGCTCCATCCTACAGCTGCCAAACATCAAGAGAAGGAATTCCTTGATCACTCGGGTTCAACTATTCTAAGGAATATCTACGTTAAATTAAGCTAGAAAACCCTTGGTTGAGACAAGGAGAAAACCCAGAGTAAGAGCTCCAAGGAACCTAAACTCAGGAACTAGGATAGTTGCCCGAGAGTAGGTAGAGTAGTAGCTAACAAGGTCATGGTTGTTCAACACTGACAGGTTGACACATACAACTTGTGCAAGGAAGCCTTGTATCCAATACCTTGTCCAATAAATTAGCAAATGCTGCAACTGGTTACCAAGGTAGCTAGTAGATGGCAGGGAACATTAAGGAAATTTTAGGTCAAAGTCGATACAATCTGTCAGTATTTGGCATTGACAAATAAGCACATACTCTGGGCCAAAGAACACTTGCGATAGGAAAAGATGTAGGAACTTGATCCTAAAAGACTCTTCATTCAAATTATTAATAACATCGTAGTATCATATCAATGGAGTAACTAATGTGCACTGATAATTAGTTCAAATACCTACTAATTGCACTATACCACCCATTTATCATATCTAAATAGCAGAACAGGAAGACCAGGCAGGTAGATCTTCACTTAGAGCTGATTCTGAAAATGTTGCCCAATGCCCAACCATCTTGTACTCTGTTTATAGGTAGTAAAGAAATTGATTCATGCATATCAATTTTCATGGCCCGGTCATATGTTCTAGACTTGAAATTTCCAACAATATATGTTTTGAATGTCTAAAGATGGTTTCATCTATGATAAAAGGCCTCTGGACCACATTATTTATTGACTGACAGGTATAAATAAAGAGAATTGGAGAGATCAAAAAATGAAACCTGAGGGACATGACTGGTAAGTGATGAAAAATAATGCTTACATAAAAACTTGTAGGCTGCAATGCACTCAGAAGTCAGAATGTATTTAGCATTATGCAATTGAAGCACGCTAGCTTCTATTTAGGAAGAACTACATTTGCAAGCAACAGTGACACACACATTAGAAAAAGCAATGTGTTTATAATGGAGATGAGCAAATCATAGCATTCAAATGGCTAATAACAAGTTATTTTTAGAAGTGATGAAGGCATTGACTATAAAACCTAGGGCCGGCTGCAATATGCATACTTGACTGAACTGTGCTTTAAGCACAGGCCACAGCTAATAATACACAAAGGCCAGGCTAGGCCAGGCCTCTGGACCACATTATTTATTGACTGACAGGTATAAATACAAAGAATTGGAGAGATCAAAAAAGAAACTTGAGCGACATGACTGGTAAGTGATGAAAAATAATTCTTACATAAAAACTTGTAGGCTGCAATGCACTCAGAAGTCAGAATGTATTTAGCATTATGCAATTGAAGCATGATAGCTTCTATTTAGGCAGAACTACATTTGCAAGCAATAGTGACACACACATTAGAAAAAGCAATGTGTTTATAATGGAGACGAGCAAACCATAGCAGTCAAATGGCTAATAACAAGTTATTTTTAGAAATGATGAAGGCATTGACTATAAAACCTAGGGCCGGCTGCAATATGCATAATTGACTGAGCTGTGCTTTAAGCACAAGCCACAGCTAATAATACACAAAGGCCAGGCCAGGCCAGGCCTCTGGACCACATTATTTATTGACTGACAGGTATAAATACAGAGAATTGGAGAGATCAAAAAAAAAAACCTGAGGGACATGACTGGTAAGTGATGAAAAATAATGCACTCAGAAGTCAGAATGTATTTAGCATTATGCAATTGAAGCACACTAGCTTCTATTTAGGAAGAACTACATTTGAAAGCAACAGTGACACACACATTAGAAAAAGCAATGTGTTTATAATGGAGACGAGCAAACCATAGCAGTCAAATGGCTAATAACAAGTTATTTTTAGAAATGATGAAGGCATTGACTATAAAACCTAGGGCCGGCTGTAATATGCATACTTGATTGAACTGTTCTTTAAGCACATGCCACAGCTAATAATACACAAAGCATCTAATTCAAGGGAATTTTGTAGTATGTACACCTTCGCACCACTATCCACTGTGGAAGCTTTTGAAAAAATACGAGAACATTCAAGTCAATGTTTCCTATAAGAAGAAAGAGATCTCATGGTCCATAAAAGCTAGTGCATAATACATGATCGTTCCTTAGTGGCCAACCTTGTCAAATGCACTTCAGACTGCACAAACTGCATAGAAGCAACAGCCCATTATGCCCATTATGAAGGAAAACAAGAAGAACCCATGACGCATAACATGGTCCAGACATAGAAAAGTGGATAGAAAGACCACCACCACTTTCATGATAACATAGGAGGGTTGAAAGAAAATCCAGTTTCAACAAAAGTATAGTATAATAACTGATACATTGAAACATTTTTCATAAAACATATGTACATGCTGTAGTGTTATAGTTACTGATGCTAATAATCTATGAAGTATCTATAATCAGCCCACAACAAGGTACATGCTTCTTAGATACCCCATGCCTAAGAACTTAAGCTTGGTTTCCCTGTAGTTTGAGAGTGAGAGCCTCGTTAAACACCAAGTGCAGCTCAGTATGAGCTCCTTAAGGTAAAATTTAGGATTTTATACCTTACTAGATTCAATAGGAAAAAACAATATCACAACTTGAATGCATATGTTATGAGCCTAATGGGGTATATATTGGATCAAATGTATAATAGTATATATAATAGTATGTCATCTTACCAGGCCGACTTACTATTACATAAACATAAGACCATATATATGCCCCCACTAGGGTCATAACAGCTTACTCCTAACAATCAATGAATATGAAGAGTATGGCATAGTTGAATATTGAAGAAAATATTTGGAAGGTTTGTAACTGTAGGCCACTTTTTAAATTATTTCTATACATATATAACCAATGTTTACATGGCTGAACTAAGTTTTGCCTATAAAGGATGCAGCAAAGTCTGTGGGAATCCCTATATCATTTGAAATGGCTGCAAAGTCTCTGTGAAAACCAGCAAAGAGAGACATGGTTGCAAATTGCAATGATATCGATTGTAAGACAAATCCCAATGCTCACTCTGATAATGCGAATGCAAGACCTTCTGAGACATACAGAATTATTTTAATAAGGTAAATAAGTTCATAACTAGATCTGTAGATTCATAATAATTTCTGATTTAGGGTTTCTCTATTTCTTCCTAGAATATTGATTACTAGTTGCCCTAGATTTAGAGAAACTTGATAATATTCAGAGCAGAAATTCCATCTTTCAGAATTCACAGCAATGGTACACTGCTCAACTCTCCTACAGGATTCAATATCGCCAGTGGTACTGGAGGATTGGAGGCCGTAGACAAATATAGCGGCTGTTGATGCTATTCTCTCCAACTTCCCCAAGAGAAACAATATGAGCTTGAAAAAATTCAAAAATCGTAGACTGTGAGTGGTATTCTAGTGACCATGAAGAGGATGGTAAACCACTGCAGGTTCGAATTCAGAAGAGTTTGTGAAGTGATGGAATGCACAAGGGGGTGCAAGGTTTTTCTAGATCCGTGGGTGTGATTGTTTTTAATTTTTCAGGCCTAGGATCTTTTCAGGGCAAGTGTGTGTCAGGCCTTGGGCCTTTAGGCTTCCTAGGTGATGAACCTAGGGCTAGATCAAGTGGACTATGGGGAAGTTAACTCACCAAACCCCTCCACAATCTTCCGCTCACACAAGGAATTTTTTAAAGTTTGGAGGAAATCCCAAGGTTTAAGTGGAGATGCGACACATCTACAGGGAAAGCTAAAGTGAGGGTTTTCAAAGATAGATGACACATGTAGAAAAAGTTTAGGTACCTCTCTAGAAGCTAGCACACAGGGGGGTACAACTGGAGCCTTAAAGGATCCTTTACTAGGTCAGTCCAAGTATGCATCATATCTCCAAAGGGGATTTTTGGAGGATTTGAACCCTAATGTGCGAAAAGGCTGTCACTCTTAGGTTACACCGCAGGAAATTAGCAGTTCTTCATAGCCAATATCCCCAAATTCAAGGGAAGGGGCGGTTGAAGAAAAGATGCACAAGAAGAAAAAATATGTAAGGGTTGAAAAGGAAAAGGTTAAAGTGGTGATGGGCCATGATGTAGGTATGGAAAGGATCGAGGAACTTATGAGATTGGCATCGGTTGTTAGGTTTATGGGAAAGGAGGTTAAATGAGTCTTTGAAATAGTGGTTGGAAGCTAACTGGTCTAAAGTGTTGGGTCATACACCCATCTTCCATTTACTGGTAAAAAGGTGGATATGTTTACTGATCAAGATTGTCTAAGGCAGACACTAGCCCCCATATAATACTTCCATATTTGTTCTATTTGCTTTATTTGGAAAATTGGTCTACTTTGAGAGGGGAATTGAAAGAACAGTATAGGTATATCAGTGGCATTGAAAGAGGGCCATTTAAAGAACAGTATGTGTATGAACATGACTCATTAGAATTACCATAATTGGAATAAAATACTTCATCTCAAAAACTAAATTTTCCCTGTGCTATCAGTGGCATCATACCTCACTGATCACTATGACTAACACCTCACTGATTATTATGACTAAATAAAAATAAACATCTCAATTTGACATACAACACAGAGTCTTCCCCTCTGGCTTCCTTGTGTCCTTTCTAGGCTTATCTTCTGAAAATTCGATTCATTTGTAGTTAATAAAATATTTCGAAAACCAAGCAAATAGAAATAGAAATACAAGCCCCACAACTATATCCACCCAAAAACACTCTAAAAATCAAAACAACCACTTGGGCATACAATAAAGATAAAATGAGTCTAGGTGACATAAAACCATAAAAAACAATTAACTCTAGCATTCTGGTATACATAAGAAAAAGCAAAAACGTCAGTAATTATAACTCATACAGCCAATGGGATGAGACATGCTTCAGTTAGGGGGTCATTGTTGTCCTCAGTGGGTGGGCCCCTAACCACCATTGGCTGGTTCTGAATCAAATTGCAAACAACTCAACATTACAGTTCATGTTCTAAAATGAATTCACATTTTCCAGCATCAGCTACCTCAAAAGGAGAAATGTCTTCCATAGTCCTAAGAAACCAGACCAGTGCTACTCTGAATTTTGAAAGAAGTGGTAAAAAAAGAAATTGCAGTGGAATTTGGTAAACCATATATATAACCAATATGGATTTCAAAACTTGGCATTTTATCTGGCTCCAAATCCAAAAAAAATTGATCTCTACCCAGAGCAATTGCAGGGAATTCCAGCTTTCATCCATCCTCATCCACGTTTATAACAAAATTCATAACCACACCTGAAACACCACCCACAACAATATTTTTCAGCTAGCCTTCTGCTTTAGATACATAAACAATAGCCCTTCAATTTCCTGTAATGAACAGCAAATTGCAGTGGCAGTTTTCATTACTCAGAGTTTTTTACATAAGTGGTGTTTAAATGGCTGGTATTTTTTCTATTTGCACTGAGTTTCCTACAATTTCACTCTAGAAACAGAGCTGCATGCTCACTACCCACATCTCTAGACTTTGAAACATAAACTTAGATTGGTTTTCACTCAGTTCAAAACCAATAATGGGTACTTACAAAACTATGTAATTCAGGAAACAGACATTCTAAGCCATGGACAATTAGTTAGTAGCTTTGCTTTTTATCTGGTAATACTCAGGTATCCATGGACACAAAGTAAAGACACCATAACCAAAACTAATTGAAAAGTGTTGTATCAACAAGAAGTTAAGATGAGGACCATCAGCTAATTGAAAAGTGTTGTATCAACAAGAAGTTAGGATGAGGACCATCATTTTTTTCAATCAGAAGAAATAATTCACAGCATCCCTACTTGAAGGCAATTATATTTGGGAAAATAAGGAGCTTTACATATTTACTGACCTGCAAATCATATGAGAGCATCCAGAACTTCTTTCAACGATATGTTTGTAGCTTGCACACCATTGCCATTCACTCTCTTTGGCAAGCTTGAACAGCATCAGATCACATTTCTCTTTCTCAGAATCCGACAATTTCTGGAATTCAAAACAATCTAAACCTGCATGCCATGGCACACCACACTGAGCACATAATAACCTTTGGCATTCAGGGCATTCTAATTCTTTAATTGCAACAGCAGCAGCTTCCCCACTTGAGCTTCCTGATTCATCAGGCACAATATCCTTCAATAAGAGTGCCGAGCAATCCCGAAAAGGGCAAGAGAACTTCTGAGAAAGAGGAATATCAGCTTCCTCTCTTCTTTTGGGGCAAGTTGTAACTCACTTATGAATAGCTTGTGCTGATCAATTTATGTGTTGGATGATCATGTTCCATATCACATTTTGAATCATTACAAGAGTTTTTTTGGAGTTGGTTAAATATATTTGGGCTTCTATTTAAACTTACCTTCTTTTGTACCATAGATGATTTCATACTAATAAGAGTTCTATTTCCTTGTGATATGCTTCAAAGCACAGATTCAAATGATGAGGTGTTGTTTGATGCCACACAAGGTCTAATGGAAAGGCTTGCAATAGAATCATATGAAGTTTCCATGGTAATTCCAATAAGAAACCTTGTAAATGTAGTTCTTAGAGAATGTTAGTCCATTGGTTTTGACTGCTATGTTGTCATTTTTCCACTGAAAAGGTGAAAACAGAAGCTAGGATTATGGAGGGTGATGTAGGTAAAGCACTTTGTCATGAAACTATAAGAATCAATCCCACTGCACTTGTAATGGGAACAAGAGGAATGGGGATAATCAAGAGGTAAGACCCTTTTATTTTGAATACTCAGCATCTCCTTATAAGCTTAAAGTTGTGATTATAAGTGACTTGGAGCTATTGTTTATAAAACACAACTGTGACCAACAAGAATACTGTTGATGAATCTGATGGGCCTCTTTGCTTTTCCTTCTGTACTAGTCATTTTTCATTCACCCAAAAAATTCAGAGTAAATCCATGTTTATGTTCTCTTTGAAATTTCTCTCTTGCTGGAAGCCATCTCTGCATTCAATCAATGCCTTCTATAATCTTGTCATTTCAAAGGACAAAATAGAGTTAAAAGTGCCAGTTTTTAAACAGATAAATACCCTCCAGCAAAGTAATAGATTGTAATGACTTGCTTATCATCCTGAATGAGCAATCAAAGGACCCCAGAAGAAGTTTGATCTCATTGAAGCCATGCTGGCCCTAAATCTATAAAATGCTATGTCGTGCAATTTAGATCATGTGACAAATATTATTCCCACAGTCCTAGAGATAGAGAAGCACACATGGATCTAATTTGTTGTGCATCAACCAAAATATAGTGGACCCAATTTGAGATGAGTTCAAAAACTGTTATGTATTTGATATTTACCGACTGTCCACTACATCTCCATTTGTAACCTTCATCTATGTGCATTTTTATCTTGTAACACGAAAGCTCCAAAGATTGTGTGAATGCGAATTGTATTTGTTTTGAATCCAGCTCCTAAGAATTTGGAAATGAAAAGAAAATGAAGAACACAATCAGTAGGGATGCGGAAGAAAAGCTGAAATGCTAACTAATTTCAAGTTTGCAACACATATGCCATCATATCTACAAGATTATTCTCTTTCTAGGCTTGCCTTTCACTTTAGGTATCACATTGTATCATGAGAAAGTTTTTGTTTGCATCCTACTTTGAAAGAAACTCCATGGAGTACTTGAGCCCTGCATTTCTCTAATTGCTTGAAAAGCCCAAAAGTAGAGCTGTTACAAGTATCTTGCAAATTATTTGAGCATCTTTGCAGTTAAGATATAACTTAGGAAATTATTTGAGAAAACATGGTGCATGCAATGTTGAAATCTTGATAAAAGACATGCACGCATTTTGCAGGAACTATAATTATTAGGCATAATAAGATCCATACAGGCAAGCTGGGTAAGGGCACATTCTCTAAATAAAATAAAACATAAGATTAAAGTATATTTGATAAGATTTTTTTGGAAAGAACACTGCTTATATTACACAAAATATATGCAAAAGGAGGACAATATGTAAAAGAGTAGGGACAAATAAATTAAAGCCAAATATGTAAAAGAGCAGGGGCTTAAAATGATTATGTACTGCTTATATTAGACTTTGCTTATATTGAACACTATATTAGAGATCTAGCTGTTGAGAGTGCTGTGCGGGGCACAAGGTTTGAATGTTTAGATATCACTGGGGTTTCAGATTTGAGGGACGAGTCACATATATCCAAATACATTCTCAGATCAAAAGGTGGTTCTCAGGATTATCTGCATTGGTGTCTTCCAGGAGTGCCTGATACATGGAATGAACTCCTCTTTGCTCAACTGTTGTTTCCACAACCAAATAAGCCAGCAGCACAAACATGATGTGGTGACACTGTGTTACTTTTTATTGGCCATTGCACAGGACTCCACTGATGGTTTATGGAAGGCAGTTAATAACTAGTTCCAACATGAACAGATCATGAATTGGAGGTTAATTGTAATAGAGCATAGTAAGTAAATTCACATTTCTTTGTGTCCTATTGTCTATTTGGCTATAGCCTATCATTCTTTCATTCCTAGAAGAAAGCATGACAAGGACTAGCAGCAGATATCTTGTTGCAGTTGCCATGCTTTTCAAAGATTTTCAACCAAAACAGTTGGAAAATGCATCCTTGTAAGTTTCCTACTAGAAGAAAAGGCAAGTTATTCATTGTGGCATATTGAGTCACTATTTTGTTTAATTATCATTGTTGATCCTACTGAAAAGTTGGTTCCAGATTCATTTTTCCTAGTTTTTATTTTTAATGTGATTCAGTATGCTGCCGCAGGCAGGCCTGTACTTTTCTCCTGTAAAATTGGATTCATGTACTTTTTGCCAGTCCCATTGGCCATTTTCTGTCAGTGGATATCTAAATATTAAATTTAAATAAAAATCCATGGATTTCAAATCATCTTTTATGATTGAAATTAAAGTGGGTATAAAGTGGGTATGTTGTCTCTCATTATAGTGCCTTGATTTAGACTGATTGTGTGCTAGTAGGTTATTTTGAATCTTGGCAAATGCTTCATTTTATCATGTTCCTTTCATTTACTAGTCTTTGATTGCACATAGGTCATTTGCCAATTTAATGGTGTGTTGTGCACATAGGTCCTATTGAAGACCTTTATGCATGATTTTCCTATTTTGGATAGGTCGGTATTGAACACTGCTGCTGTCAACAGAAATAAGTAAACTTGCTTCCCCACAAAAAAACTAAATTCTCAGTATCATTATAGATTTGGTGGCTACTAATTGAAAGTGTTAAATGCCCTCTGAAATTGGCTGCTAACTCAACACTAACTGAAGTTTTAAGTGCTAAGAACCTAAAACTAGAACTTAAACTCAACTTCTGCATGGTTTGTTTAAATATGGGTAAAAGACAAGGTTTATGTTTTGACTGCGCTCCTTTTGCATGCTACACTAGCCAATGTGTCCCCTTCTTTTGCAATATACTCTAGAGTCTATCCATATATAAGAAGTGTTCTGCACATGTTGTTTATGAACACCATAACAAGTGCTTCTATCCTTTGCATGTACATCGACCTTGAAACCCTGTGCACCTTTGCTGCTGTGACTCAGGCCCAGGAAAGGAATATATTCATAGAAATTAACTTAATGCAACATGCCTTATCTCTCGCAATATTGACAACAAATTCCTCAATGCTGCTCACCTATCTTCACAACTTCGAAACACAGGAAGAAACACTAGTTTCAGCTGGTTTGTTCACTAAAATTTTGACTGCATATTCTTCACAGGACAGAGCATTATAGCCCATCCGTTTGAGTGTTACTGTTTCTCCTTGAAAAAGTAACAATGCCATTATTTACTGATGCAAAGTATGTTAGCTGCCCTATGATTTGGATCTCCTACTCATTGTAGCTAAGAAGTGCATTTCTGTGCTTGAAAAACATTTTTCTACTATGACAAGTTTGTCAATCTCTGAAAATGGCTGGAATCTACTCAGTGCTGGTAGAGATAAGGTACTGTCTAATGGTAATTCTGGCAGGTTATAAGGTTTTTATTTAGTTTATATGCAAACTAATAAATCAATTGGCCATTTCAATTTCATTAGTTATTGGTGAGATAGGCATGCAGAGTGGTTTTGGGTTGTCTGTGATGTCTATATGCAAAGCTGCTATATTTATTTATAGATATTTCTTCATTTTACAAAGTACCATGCATTGCAGACAAAAATATAGCATTCGACTATGGCTTGGACATGATCTTTTAGAAAAAAAATTGTATAATGGTACAGTGGTTAATAGGCACTTCAAACTTGTCCTTGTCCTTGAACTAGTGATTTGAAGGGTGTTTTGCTGAGATTGCATTCTTGATCAAAATGTTTTGCTGAGATTTTTTTTGTTTTCAATTGAAAATGTCTATAATTTGGTTGATTGTACTAGTCATAAACATAAGCTATGCTGGTGTGTTGTCTGGATTGCTCCTTGTTAAAGGCCAGCATGCTGATATGCCTGTCTTTTTAGTTCATCTTATATTTTAACAATCTTGTATTGACTTTTGTCATTTTATACATATTTTAGGTTGTAAATATATGGGACCTGCGTGATTATCAATTTCGGGCAACAATACCAATGTATGAAACACTAGAAGCTGTGTGTGTTCTCCCAAGTGGTTCTAGGCTGGTGTCTGTTATGAAGCAAATCCAAACATTGTCTGAGAATCAGAAGAAAAGTGGCGCAGCCCCAGTGTATTTTTTGACTGTAGGGGAACGTGGCATTGTTCGTATATGGTATTCAGAAGGGTAAGCTGGTTAGACACATCTACCAATTTTAGTTACTGACTGCAGTATGATTTTATGGAAGTGAAAATTTGAGATAATTGTTTATGCTATTCTGTCTTGAAGAATGGTATTTTGAGTTTAACATCATCTCCAAAGCATTTTCTTATACATGTAACTGGTCTCAATTTTCCTTGCATTGTTTGCAGCGCTCTGTGCTTATATGAATAGAAGTCCTCGGATGCAATTATTAGCTATGACAAATATGACATGAAGGGAGGCTTTGTATCTGCTGTCCTACTACCCCTTACTCAAGGAGTGTTGTGTGTTACTGCTGATCAGCGCTTTCTCTAAGTTATGACCTGGGTGAGAATGATGAAGGAAAATATGATTTAAAGATTAGGAAGAGGCTTATAGGTTACAATGAGGAGATCGTGGATTTAAAATTTCTTGGGGAAGAGGAGAAATTTCTTGCAGTTGCAACAAATTTGGAGCATGTGTGATTTTTTAATAAACAAGTTAT
>LPNX010125676.1:122641-197433 GCA_001517045.1 Pseudotsuga menziesii | reverse complement strand
TTGTCTTGATACTGTTGTTTTTTCTGGACATATTCTCCTAGCTTCTGGGTCCAAAGATCACACGGTGAGTATTTCACAGTTGGAACATATTTTTTTTAATTGTTTTTGCTTGAATATCTTTATTAGTAGGTTATTGATTATCAACTTGTTTAAAATCACTGATCAACTAAATATAGCTGATTTGTAAATGCATTCTTTATTGTTGATTCATTATGTCGTTGATTACTTTCTAATTTCATGTAATTAGTCTTCATTGTGTGGTATTGGAATTGTTAACATTATGTGGAAGATCTTTTTTTTTCCATTGTTAAAGGTAAATAATATTGATTCCATAGTAATTGCATAAATTGGTATTCAACTTTTGTAACAATCCCACTAAATTTATTGTTAATCCACCTTTGTAAACCTACTGGAAGATGGTAATTGTACTCCCTATTATGACTTCTAAGCTTTTGCATAGTTCTTATTGCAACTTGTTGTTCTCAGAATTGGTTCAGTAAGTGGATAAGTCTTGCAGAGTTGCTCTTGCATTGTCAAACTCAAGGCTAGGATTTCTTTTCTTTTGCAATTATTGACAGTAAATTGCTTTCATGGATGCGAATTCATTTTTTGTGGATTCAATTTTTATCCTTTTTAATCACATACTGAAATATGCTTTGTGCTTTTGTTGCAGGTAAGAATTTTGGATACAGAGAGCAAATCCTGCATATGTGTGGCAACAGGGCACATGGGTGCTGTAGGAGATGTTTCCTTCTCAAAGAAAGCTAAGAACTTCTTTGTGAGTGGGAGCAGGTTAGTAGACATTGCCCATGCCTAATCTAGTTTATCATGGTGTGAAATATTTTCCACCCACGTGTTTTGAGTGACACTTGTTCGTCATTGGGATGAAATAGAGAAAGTGAAAGAACATTGAATCAGTGTTACTATGCATATTCCATTAGCCATCTGTATCCAGGTCTTGCTTGGACATGATTTGGAGATTCATGGCACTTTTCACTATAAGGCTAAACTCTTATGATTATCCTTTACTTGACACTGTCACAAAGTTGAATCCAAGACAGATGCAAGATGAATCTGATAACCAGTTACAGGATCAACCACCCAAAAAACATGTTAAAAAGGACAACAAATCAACAAGGAAAATTTGTTAAAAAGAGAAATTTGAAAAGTTGCAAATAATCACAAATCTTTCTGGTTACTACATTCCCCATTAGGAACATCAAGGAACTTTTTAGGGCTATAAGTTGAGGTCTGTATTTGCATGTTATTTGTGTTGAGTGAACTTTGTAAGCTCGTAGTATTTTGATTTCATATATACAAAAATATAGCAAGTATCGATACATTTTCTAAATGGTGGTTTCCTTGTATATCTTCAGTGATCGCACAATCAAAGTATGGAGTTTTGCTGGTGTACTAGGTTCTGGTAGTATTAGTAAGTCAAACAAGCTATCATCACAGGATGCGGTTGCATCTCATGATAAGGACATCAATTCTGTGGCCGTTGCTCCAAATGACAGCCTTATCTGTACTGGTTCTCAGGTGTGTTAGATTATGAATTTATTCTTATATCTGCAAGGACTTCTAGTGGAAGATGACTTCCATTGCAACATATTTAGTTTTTTACCCAAGTCTTATGCCATGTTTTTAATCAGGATCGAACAACTCGTGTATGGATATTACAAGATTTGGTACCAGTACTAGTGCTAAGAGGCCACAAAAGAAGGGTTTGGTGTGTAGAATTTTCACCTGTAGATCAATGTGTGATGACAACATCTGGTGACAAGACAATCAAAATATGGGCCTTATCAGACGGTTCTTTCCTGAAGACTTTTGAAGGTCATACTTCAAGTGTACTATGAGCTTCCTTCCTCACTCGTGGAGCACAGTTCGTTTCTTCTGGTATAACCTCTTGCCTAGCATCTTTAGTTCTAATTTAGTTTCTTATTGTTATCCTTATAATTACACTTTTCAAAGTGATGATGGAATTATTTTTCTGCTGTTTGGAGCCTCTTTTGTTTCACAGGTGCAGATGGTTTGTTGAAATTGTGGACAATCAAGTCAAATGAATGTATTGCAACATTTGATCAACATGAGGATAAGGTGACTTTCAGCTTCCCTGAGTTTCAAACTCACATATTTACTTCTACAGGACATCATAGTTGCATGTGTAATTATATTCTGCCTCAGGCCCTACCTTCACCCTATGCATCCCTATCCAAATGAGCTCCTTCTTTACAAAGGAAAATCATTGTGCCCTGTAGCTAAGTTTCTAGTGTACATGGGTATGGGTATGTCACTTTTGAAACAAAGAATGGGTGTAGGCCAAGGGTATATCTATGCAAAAATTTTAAAAATGAAAATTAAGATAAAACCCATGAGAAAATTTTAGTTTGAACCTTCTTATTGTTTTTGTTTTAAAATTAATCTAGTATTGTTGTTGGCATAATCGGCATTCATTTGAGAAGTCTGTGAAGATATACAATTGAAAGTATAGCCAAGGATTGCTTCTCTTGTAACAATTGTATTTTATGGATGGGCCTTGAGGAGGCTGATTCATTTAGGGTATGTATATATAGATTGTAACAATTGTAACTAGAATATGTATGTATATATAGATAAAATTCATGAAATTTTTTGAGTGAATATAAAGTGAATTTTCCAGAGTCCAGAGTCCAGAGTCCAAGAAAGAAAAACTCATGAATTTTTTTTATTATATATAGATATAGAGGGTAAAATATGATGGTTGTTGGCTTGATGTCTAAACTATGTCATGAACACTTTGAGGCTGACAAGTTAAAAAGAAATTTTTATAATTTTCGTTTGTTTATATACAAATATATGTTTGAAACAAGGACAAGGTAGGCATGTAGGAAATTGGGAATGTTGATGCTATTTGATGGGTTTTGATTATACTGGTGGTTGAGTATAACATCACATTAGTTTGATGGGGTTCTAATCATTAATTAGTTTCCATATTTGTCATGTCATTCACTAACCACATGACATATAGGGGTGAACTCCTTCACAGATTGCACTATGTATGCAGGTTTCTACCTGTGCAGTCGAGCATAATTGTTTTTGTTGGAGTATCGGGTACCTCCACATGGTATAACCGCCGCACCTCTGGGAATATAAAACAAGTGGTTTAACCACCACTCCTGGTGATAGGGACTTGTGCTGGGTTTCAAATGTTCACCAAAAACCTGCAGATGTTGGTGTAACGGCGAACCTTACATGGTATCAGAGTAGAGGTCTCAAGTTCAATTCCCCCGAGCTACGCCGGAGGCGGGGTGTTGCAGTATCAGGTACCTCCACATGGTATAACCGCCGCACCTATGGGAATATAAAATAAGTGGTTTAACCACCACTCCTGGTGATAGGGCCTTGTGCTAGGTTTCAAATGTTCACCAAAAACCTGCAGATGTTGGTGTAATGATGAACCTTACAGTTTTGTGGATTCATTGATTATCTTTCCTGTTGAAATCCATTTCCTAGTTTAGAGCCGAGTTTTACTTTTCTTAGGTACTAAATAGTTGTAGATTTATCCATTCAAGTTTAATTTTAACCAATTCTTAAATTGAATTTGTTAGATTAGATTTTATTATTTTGCACATGATCTTGGTTATTGTTGTTAGCTGTTGAACAAGATAAATAATTTGCTTCATTGTTTTTCTACTTTACAAGTGATATTTTTTTATTGGATTTTGCAGGAGCGAGCTTAACTTATAAGTGGGCCATTGAGTATGAAGAACCTGTTATTGAAGATTTGCCATTCAGTATAATGAAGAACCCGATGTTAAGGCTTTCAAGCTGCTAAGTGTGGTTTTGAAGTTGCTGACATGGGATCTAAGTATGGTTTAGTGTTGAGTATGGTTTTGAAGCTGTTTATGTGGGATCTAAGTATGGTTTTGCAGCCAAGTGCAAGTATTATGGTTTAGCCATTGTAATATTTTGAAAAGTGATGATTTTCCTGTAAAGTTATATGGAAATTAATATGAGTATTTGAGAAAACTCATATTCATTGAAATACTTTTGACATCTCATATAATATAATTTGTGGTTTAAAACTTATATATATGGTTGTACTTTATGTTATGTACCAATGTTGTAATTATTAACTAATTAATGTGACATTGTATGATTTACATGTGTAATAGATATTATTTACAAGTGTTATAATTAATTATAATGTGACATTGCATAATTCACAAGTGTATTAGATGAGAATAAATATATGATTCTTTTTTTAATTAAACATAATATCATATTAAAAATTTATATTGATTAATAATGGACACCATTCAAACTACTAAAATATAATGACCACACATAAAGCGACTAAAAATGACTAAATTAGTGACCAATAATTAAGAGATATGTGACCAAACAATGAGATATAAATGACAAAAAAATGACCAAAATTCGCATATCAATGACCAAAAAACAGTTTTGGTGGCTAATTTACTGTCTTTTATTACACAACCAAATTCGGTCATATTCTAGCTTGTCATGTGGTCATTAATTTGGTCATACATGTGGTCATATAATTGGTCATTGATTCAAATACATGACCAAATCAATGACCAAATTAATGACCAACCGACAA
Organism: Pseudotsuga menziesii; assembly: GCA_001517045.1. Taxonomy (NCBI): domain Eukaryota; kingdom Viridiplantae; phylum Streptophyta; class Pinopsida; order Pinales; family Pinaceae; genus Pseudotsuga; species Pseudotsuga menziesii. Next base: position 192,827 of record LPNX010125676.1, on the reverse strand, counting down.
GCTATAAATGACCAAAATAAAAATGACCAATTTTGGTCGCGTAATAAAAGACCGTAAATTAGCCACCAGTGATCGCCAAACCAAAAGTGGTTATTGATATGCGGATTTTGGTCATTTTTTTGGTCACTAATCTCTCATTTTCCACTAGTGAATGTTTAAAATCAGAAGTGAAAAGGTTGGTATCTTGGAAACGTGAGTTTCTAATTTTTGCCTTTCCACTTTGTGCAAAGGAGCTTGCGGAAAGGCCAGTCCAAAAAGTAGAAGGAGGAATGGAAAGTGTGGGAAAGCTAGTTCCCACATGGTAATGAAGACCGCATTTTGTGAAAATATCAAGCCCACAGATTGAAGGTGAATCCCAAGTTTTGGGAGAGAAACATGCCCAACAGTCAAAGATGATGAAGCCTAAAAGAAAGGAAATCCAACAGCAAGAGATGATAATTCCAACAAGCTTATGAATGGAAGAATCTCAAAGACATAAGAAGATCTTAGAGTTTAATTAAGTAATTCATTAAAAATCAATAACATAATGAAGATATAATCTAATTTATTAGATTACTTAATAGATATTTGAAGAGGTGTGAAGGAGAAAAGCATGAAGCCTATTTTGAAAGGTGTGATGGTTTGAACAAAGATTTGAAGAGTCACAATGATGAAAGGGCATGAGTATGATCTGAAGAGATCATTTAGGAATATATAAACAGAAGATCAAAAGGTAAGTAAATTTTTTATGTCGTCCATATCTATGTAGTCAGAGCATAAGACAGAGACCAAAGAAGAGTAACAATAAATAGAGTTTTTAAATAAGATCTCAAATTGTGATAAATATACATACAAGAGTGGAAGGGTGGTGCTAGGGCAGGATACATGCCTGCAAGGATGTCTTAGCCTCCTTCCAGTAGTGGTTGGAGAATCAGGGTATTGTTGTATCCTTGTCTATAAGTGTAGGCATAAACCAGGGCATGGGTGCATCCTTCAATAGTGGCTGAGAAACTTGGGGATTGTGGTCTCTAGCAAGTCAGTTCTTGAAAATAAATATTGTATATTGTAAAAAAAAATTGTTGTAGATAATAAAAATCTATTGGTGGTTTACCTTATTAGGTTACACGTTAAAACATTGTGTCCAAATGTGTTTTTATGTTTGCTAAAATAAAATAAATTGTGTTTAATTGATGTCATTGATTCACCCCACCTCTCACTGACAATATCTGATTCATCAATTGGTTTACATTGGGCATGTAAATTACTTATGAAAACTTGCAATGTGCTTGAAAAAATATGCATATTTGTGAATTTTGGTATGGATTCACAAGGATGCTTGTGAATATGCATATGGAAATAGTGAAATTGATTTGTTTTTTATGAGTTAATTGGGGCTTTGGTTTCCATTGGGCATGTGAATTTTGGGTATGAATTTTGGTAAATAATCAAAATTATTTGATTTTTATGATTAAATTGGGGTTTTGGTTTCCATTGGTTTCCTTTGGCATATAAATTAAATATTTTGGTTTTATTTAAAATTAGGGAAAATAAATTAATGAATTTAGGGACAAAATCATGAGAAGATTTGAGGAAAATACCTCACAAAGATGAGGTTGATCCAAATATGGAGGTGGATGGATTTGGTTCACCCAAAACAAGTTCTCCCACTCACGTTCTACTCCATCCAAGCTCCAACAACGGTGCGTTGTGGAAAAAATGATGGGCTCAACTCGTTTTAACAAAAAAAAATAGGTTTTCAAAAATGGGAGCATGTGTATTCAAAGAAAAATGAGAGCACGATTTGCTTCAATAAAATGGGTGCGTGTTTTGTTCTACTATCCTAATTGGCATGCATGTTGGAAGGCTTGGGACTAGGCTTGGCATGGTCAATATTGCTTGGGATGATTTCTATTTTATGGTTCAAGAGTGATTGACTTCACTATACCATTGCATCTAAAAAGTCCCTCAACTTCGTGCACTCACCCTATATATATATGTGTGTGTGTGTGTGTGTGTGTGTGTGTGTGTGTGTGTGTGTGATTATGATTTCATCTTTTGGGCATAGACCCTGAAGCACATCTCATCAATTATGTGCTTCAGGGTCTACGCCCAACAGATGAAATCATATATATATATATATATATTTATGTATGTATATGTATATGTATATGTATATGTATATGTATATGTATATGTATATGTATATATGATTTCATCTGTTGGGCGTAGACCCTAAAGCACATAATTGATGAGATGTTTTGGATTGAGCGAGGAGCGAGGAGCTCTGGATCACATGAGTATTTGATGTTTGTGTTGAGCACGAAGCTATGGAGCACATGAGTATTTATATTTGTGTTGAGCATGAAGCTCTAAAGGACATAAAAAGATAAAAATTGGAAGTGTTGGGCATAATCCCTGGAGCCTTCCAAGTTGATGTTGAGCATAAGCTCTGAAAAATTGGATCCTTGGACATCGTATTCCTAGGTGTATCCTACAAATACATCCTAGCATTAGTGTTGATTGATGAGCTCTGGAATTGCATTAAGTTTGTAAATCCCTGTTTTTATCATTGAGTATGGGCTCTTGATAAGTGCTAGGAGTTACTAAAATATTAATATGTTGAGTGAAAACAAGTCTGATAAAACATTGATCTCATCTTACTTATTTTTAAGTGATTAAATGAAATTTTAAATTTATGTGTCTCATCAAAGTACTGAAGAAATACCATGTTATACAAGGGAATCCAACATGCAAGGAGGTTTAGAGTTTCTTAACCTAATTGACCTCACCCCTACCTGAAGGCCTTATTAAAGGATGTGACTAAGCTAAACGAAAACGTGTCATATGATTAGGGATCATACCATATCATACCTATAGTTAAAATGTTAACAAATGGTACCTATCATACCATATCATACCTATGGATAACTAGAGTTATTTGATTCTATTACGTTGTTCTTCGACACATAATATTTCTTTAGATATCAAACCCATGGAGGGAGCATCTGTAAGAGTGTGCACAACTAGCTTAGCCCTTGTTTGGAATATGCATATTTTTCTTGGCCTGACCCATGCTCTTGAAAAATAGAGTTATGCACATGCAACGCTTGTTCCCTTCCATATACGATAGCATTCTTTTTTCTTTTTTCAAGATAATAAATGAAAAAAGTACTAAAAATTTAAAACACAAAACCCAAAAAAAGGGGGAGACTTGAATCATGTCATATTGAATCTTTGAAACAAAGGAAACAGACAATTCTAGTCTCCCTTGAACAATGCACATAATTTTGTATCTAATGCTAGTACACCACTTACATTTGCAGAAATAAATTGTACCAGTAATTTGAGTAGATCTCCAATGATGGGTTATCATTCCCTCCATCTATGGAGCCTTTCATTAATGCATCTCGAATTGACGGATTTTATGATGGTTAGTTACTCAAGTCTAATATTTCCAAGTCTTCATTCTGTGTTTGTTATATGTTCAAGGGAATTCAAACTAGTGTCGACCATTCCTCAGATATTCCTAAACAATCATGTTGGCCTTCCTTGTGTTAGTATACAGTGTTGGATCTTGCATCTATACCAAATTATATCAGCCTATTGATCTTAGTTTCATGTTAGGTTATGTGGGATTCATTAATACCCTCGTTATGATGGATCTACTCCTATTGATGCCAAATCATCATCTAGGAAATGGATCTAGGAACCCAAGTGAGTACCTTGCAACTTGCAGTCATTAGTGCTAGGTTTCTGCACAAATGATAGTGGGTATATATCAATGACCCCTGATTGTTTGATTCTACAAGTGTTAGACATCAAAACATCTATTCAAACTTGTTAGTTTGTACTTGAGTACCTTAGAGTCCATCATCATTATCGGTGGGTCTCCTCGCATATGTTAATGGTATACATCAATCACCAGTAATCAGATGGTGTTTTATTATGCTCGACATCAGCTCATATATTTGCATGATATAAACTTGTATTATTGTTTGTTAGTATTGAATACCTTAGGAAAGACATTTGTATCAATCATCAATGCATTGCCCAAGTTGCACTTGAGATTAAAATACCATGTCAAAATACCATAAAGACCTGGATATTTTGCACTCATCAAATGTGCATATATATATTTTTGAATAATTTTCTTTTGATATCAATCCAATGTGTATTTTTCATGGCAATGCTTTTTTATTTTTTAGCATGGGTATACCCGCCTTAGGAAGATATTATATGTTGGGAAATTTCCTTGTTTGACTTGCAGGTATTTCTTCAACTCCTCCATTTAGAAACCATCCTTGTCCATTATTCCTTGATCACTGAAGAATATCAATGCAAAAAGTATCAGAATGAAATAACGTATTTAAGCCCTCAACATAGCTTCGAACCTCACACATTAGGCTTGTATGTTAACAAAAGAATTAAAACCCTTAAGGATGATGGTATGAAAACATATCTTCATTTTGCCTGCAAAATGAAGACCAAAATTTGGAATAAATTGAGAGCTTTGATATTTCATCGGACCACTGCTTCCACAAAGGAAGAAGTATGTGAAGAAGTTTTTTTTTAAATAATTCAATATCAATACTACTTAAGGGCCAAAACTCAATTTCCACTACTCTCAGAGTGGAAAGAGTACATGTCATACGTAGTAATTGTCCTAAAATCCTAGAAATTCGAGTAAGATGCCTAGAGTACTAAGTGGGTTTTTTGAAGAAAATAATCAAAATCCATCATAAATCTTAATCCCAAATTCATGGTTAGTGATTGGGTGTACAAACCCCAATTCTATATAATAAATTCATATAAAATAAAGAGAAGGAAGAAAAAAGAGAAAAGCAAAGGCATCCTGAAAAATTTGAAGGCTAGGTAGATTTTTTTCACATGAAGTTTTTGGTGATCATTAGCATAAATGGAGAAGGATGGTTTAGAGAAAAGGAGAATGGATTCACCTATATCATTGGGTTGTAATCACACTCTTCCTATTTTAATATGATGTAATTCTTGTCTCCCCGTAATTTGAGATTGAATCTATGTGTTAAAACTAATTTTGAATTCAAGATTTGGTATATTGTTTTGAAGTTTTCTAAAAATTTTCAAGTTCATAGAGGTAGATATATAGGTAAGGAACTAGAAATAAAGTTTCAAATGGATACCTAAAGGCCATGGATGCTCAAGAAAGGGGATATTCTACAAGCGACACAGTTGAAGAGGCTCTTTCCTTTCTTCCTCCCCTCTCCACTCTTTGTAAAAATTTTAGGAATCTTAAGGAACTTTCAAATTATTGCATGTATTTATGTTGATTAGGACTCACACACCTATAGTAAAGGATAAATAATTTTGTATACAGATCCCTGCAGTGATCTCTTTGAGCACTTGGGAATTTAGGAATTCACTTGAACAATGGTTTATCCTCAAGTTGTGATGGAGTGTTTTAAGTCATTGCATGGATCTGCAATGTATGTCTAGTGGTGATGCTCAAGTTTGAGTCAAGATGACATAGAGATATAATGTATATTCCATATCTATGTCTCGATTTGAACCTTCTGTATCATGGATCTATGGTGTATTATTGGTAGCCATGACCTAGTCATTGTACATGAATCTGTAATGTATTAGTCGATAGCCATGTTTTGGATTGAATAGAGTATAACTCAAAGCATCTGGTACTATTTCAAGTCCACACTCACCACTCTTTTGTGCGTGATTACAAATCACATATAGAAATGTATTTCACCTATCCTATTCCTTCTCTCAAAATGTAAAAAAGAAGATATTTCGACAACCTTCTTTAGTGCGCAAGTAGCATCAAAACTCTCAAACTTTCTTTCACAAAACCTTTATCTAATAGCTCCTGTACCTGTTGTTTGATCTATCCATTCTCTTGATTATTATTCTTGCACATTGATATAGGAACAAAGCATCAATCTCATCAAATAATAATCAACAAATAACTCATGAAATGGTGTTAATCAGAACCGGAATTGGTTTCCTCTCTATATATTTAATAAACAATGAATGGTTACAATACCAATGTCAAGCAATATCTTGAATCAATGAGAAATTTGAATACCTAAGGAGGAAATTTGAAATCATGAGTGAGTATAGCTTAACTAACTCTCAACCATTCAATCACACTCAGTTAACCACTTGACCAAAACCCTAATTGACTCACCAAACCCTAACTGAAGTCAGAGTGCAATAAATGACTAAATCTCAACTGAAGGAGGTAAAACACATGTTATAGCAAGCCAACCATCAAGTGCTAGTGCTCCATGACTTCAATGAACCCCGATGAGGTTAACTCAAGTTAAGTTATCATCAGAAGTTGGTGGAGGAATCCCTGTTGACTCCAGATCATTAAATAATATATTTAATGAGAGGAGGTGCCTTAACTGACTAGTTGAACTGATTGTAACCACCAGTTATCAATTAGATGTATTAATATCACTTAGATCACCCCTGGAGTGCTCCAGTTAGCCTCCTTGACTATAGGAGAAGGCTAAGTTAGCCTCCTTGACTGTAGGTAGGCATGGGTGTGATTGGATGATGTCAATTAATGCTCCACTAATGTCAATTAATGTCAATTATACTTAGGATCATGGTTTAACTAGGCCAATTTGACCAAAAAGAGTGTGTATGGTGGTAAATGTCTCCAACACCCCCCCTTAAGCTATACTCAGGAAGAGTTAGAAAACATAAATGCATAAAAATGCTAGGGCCACGGCAACTAAGGCCATAGGTCATCGTGTACAATGTTGAAACTGAAACAATGCTCAAAACAAACTAAGTGAGGAAAAGAGGGAAAACCGAGAGGGAAAACCCCCCTCCCAAGAAGAACACTGAAAGTAGTCTTGATCGCCATGATGAACTCACTCGCAACAGTGAACGGAGTTAAGTGAACTTCTCTTCTGAAAAGATCTTGGTGAATATGTCTGCAATCTTCTCATCAGTCAGGCAGTATTGCAGAATGATGGTCCTGTCATGCACTAGCTCCCTGATGTAGTGCATGTGTATCTCTACATTCTTGGTCCTCTTCCTAGTAACTGGATCCATGGATATCTTAATAACACTCTGGTTGTCACAAAAGAGGACAGTGGACAAATTAATACCAAGATCAAACTCTGAAAGAATTCCTTGCAACCAAACTGCTTCAATGCAAGCATTCACTGCTCCTCGATACTCGACCTCTGCTGAAGATAGTGCTATGGAAACCTGCTTTTTGCTTGAACAGAAAATAGGGCCACCACCAAACATGAATACATATCCAAAAGTTGAATTCTGATCAATATAATCACCCTCCCAATCGGAATCTGTGTATCCAACCAGCTCTACCTCAGAGTCTGCAGCATAGTGAATGCCGTAGGTCCTGGTTCCCTGAATGTACTGGAGGATCCTCTTGGCTGCCTTCCAATGAATATCATGAGGCTGCTGCATGTATATTGATATATAATTCATGGCATAAAAAATATTATTCCTAGAATGTGTCAAGTACAACAAGCTACCAATCAACTGTCGATAGATAGTGCAGTCCATGGGAGGTGTGTGTTTTCCTTCTTCAAGGTTGATCCTTGAAAGTAAATGGAATGGTGCAGGCCTACATTCAGCCATGTTAAACTTTAATAATAGGCATGAAGTGTATTTTTACTGAGTGACCATAATCCCATCATAATTTTGCTCGATTCTGATCCCCAAAAAATGTTTTAGAAGCCCCAAATCACTCATTTCAAAGGCATTGTGGAGAGCAGTTTTGATGGATAAAATGGAGGCAACTGTGCTTCCTATGATCAATAATTCATAAAAATATAAAAAAAATGATAATTAGATGACCATCATGCTGCTTTAAATACACATTTGTATGTGATCTACATCTTTGAAAGTTTTGCAAGAGAAGGAAGGCATCCATCTTGGAATACCGCTCTCTTGGGGCCTGTTTTAACCCATATAGTGACTTATTTAGCTTGCAAAACAAAGATGGATCAGTGATGTAGCCCTTAGGATACTTCATGTATATCTTCTCATGAATATCTCCATGTATAAATGTTGAATTAACATCCATGTGATGCACCTCCCAGTGCTTGGATGTTGAAATAGCCAAAAGAAGGCGGATGGAGTCCATTTTTGCAACTGGTGCAAAGGTCTCATGGTAGTCCACTCCTTGGACCTGAGAGAAACCTTTTTCTACCAGAATTGCAAAGGTCTCATGGTATTCCATCAGTAGCAACCTTTTTACAAAACACCCACTTGCATTGAACCAATTTCCTTCCTGGAGGAAGAGAAACTAGCTCCCAAGTAGTGTTTTTCTGAAGAGAATTCATCTCTTCATCCATGGAAACTTGCCATCTTGGATCATTCCGAGCATGGTAGTACGATTTTGGATCTAAAATAATCATCAAATAGAAATTTTCGGACAGAAAATTATCATAATAGGAGAGTGGAATACCTGCTCTTTGGAAATTAGACCGGGTTCTCCTTGGATCATCCAGATTTCCAATGTTTTCTCCTAGGGAGGAGAGTGTCTGTTGGGCCCATGTAGGAAGATGAGTTTTCACTTCAGGTTCTGATTCAGCATCTGATTATTGCTGCACACTGATATCAGAAATCAGAGGATCCAAATCAGGGTCATCACCCCCACTTTCACCATCCAAATATTCAGTAGAATAGGAAGGAAATTCAACAGTTTTCTCCTTCACTGGTTCCACCTCCTGACGAGGCTCATCGAACATGACACTTATCTCGATGATGATCTGTTTGGTCTTGATATCCAGCAGCTTGAATCCTTTATATTCATAAGGATACCTAATAAACATACATTCTATGCTTTGTGGTTGCAAATCCCTTCTTTTATCAAGCAGAATCCGGGCCCATGCAGTGCACCCAAACACCCGTAGGTTCAACACATCCAGTTTGTGTCTGACATATGCTTCGAAATGAGTCTTTCCTTTCACTGATGAGTGTGGCACCCTATTCTGAATGTATTCTATAGCATGCATGGCTTCAGCCCACAAAATTGAAGCAAGCTTCTTTGACTCCAACATACACATGGTCATCTCCTTCAGAGACTGGTTATTCCTTTCCGCTACTCCGTTATGCTGGGGAGTGTAGGGAATTGAATGCTGGAACTAAGTAAAAATTTGGGAGAATATGTAAAGAAAATAGTTACTGACATAGTCCCCTCCATTATCAGATCTCAAGATCTTGATCTTAAGCCCAGAGGAATTTTTGATCAAGGCCTTCAATTCAGAAAACTTTTCACATACTTCTGATTTCTTTTTGAGAAAGAAAACCCATGTATACCTTGAAAAATAATCAATAAAAGTAAGGAGGTACCTTGATCCATTCATGTATGTGATAGGCATTATACCGCTGATATCAGAATGTATCAGCCCCAATATGCTTGTAGCTCGGTTTGCCTTCCCCCGATCGAACTTGTGCTCAGGGTGTTTTCCAATCACATGGCCCTTGAAAATTCCCGTGGTTTCCTTGATGACCAAGAGGCCTTCAACCATGGATTATTTCTATAAATGCTGAAAATATTTGAAATTAAGATGGCCAAACCTCTCATTCCACAGCCTACTAACCTCATTTCCATGAGTTAGCAGAGTGGTGTGCTTTGCATCTGCAACAAAGTGAGAGAACTCATAGGATTTTGCATGATGGTTTGCAAGGCCTTTAGAAATGAGTTTCTTGGATGCAATTTCTATTATATCAACATCATTTGGGATGAAAGAGACTCCCTTAGGAATTCCTATATGTGTCATCTGATAGACACTAAGGATATTTGCTGCTAGAGACTGTACATACAAAACATTAGAGAAAAACCATTTTCTAGATCTACAGTACCTTGTCCTTCGGAAATGATGGTGGAGTCATCTCCCATGTGGATGAGGATGGATTTGCCGGTATCCAAGAATGAAAAGGAGTCTTTTTCAGTCATCATGTATTTTGAAGCTCCAGAGTCAATCAACAATGCTTTGGACTTCGAAGTACTTGCCATGAGGGCGTGACCTTTCTCATGTTGTGGTTCCCAATCTTGGTGATCTCTCCTCCAAAATCTCTCCAGAAGATTGATGTGATTCCTCTCAAGGAGAGAGGTTGCTTCATCAAGATTTTTCTTCATGCAGGCATGTTCAGGGTGAAAAACCTTCATGCGGTAAGAACACTTGACTTTTTCTTTCCCATTGTGCCCTTTTCCTTTGTTCTTCCTTGAACTGGAAGATTCATCATGCTGCTAATTTTCAACTCTAGGCTTGGGAGCATCAAATTTTGCTTTCTAATTTTTCTGCTGCTTTCCTTTACCCTTCAGATATTTGGGCCCCGAGACATGGAGGGCTTGATCACGGGAATATCGGAGGATCCCCATCTGGATAAGATTGTCATGTTCATTAGTTAGGGACTCAATGAAGGCATTGAGTGTAGGAATCTTCCATCTGGGGGTTGTGAGCTTCCCTGTACGGAATGTAGAAACAAAAAATGAATAATCAGCCCCAAGTTTGGAGAGGATGGCAAGGATGAGCTGATCATCCTCCTTCTCCACATTGCCTTGCTTCAAGAGTAAAACAATATGCTTGAACTTTGTAAAGAAATCATTCAGAGTCTTGAAATTGGAAGGTTGGAGAGACATGAGTTCATTTTCGAGTTGGTAAACTCTCAAGTCATCATGATTTCCATATAGAGATTACAATTTGTCCCATATTTCTTTCGGTGTCTTAAAATCTGTAAGATGGAAGAGAAGGTCTTCGGAAATAGAGAGGCACAATAAACCGAAGGCTTCATCCTTCTTGTTCAAGAATCTTGATTTTTCTATGGCAGATCCAGGCTCAACTTTAGTGTCCATGGCGACTCTAAAAAGTCCTTTGGAGTGCAATTGAATCTCCATTTTATTTTTCCATGAGTGGAAATTGTATGGAGTCAAGAGATCTGCTGAGGAGGCCATCCGAATGTGCTGTAGTGAATGATTCACCTATAGAAACCTGAAAATCAAAATAGAAAGGGAAAAATAAGGTCGGACAACTTGGACATTCTAGGATTTCATCACACCCAGCATAGTCAATAAATCAAGCTTGATCAACAAGTTCTTTACTTGGTATATTGAGTGGTAAGCCTTAGCTTCTGGTGCAGTGCTAGAATTTTGAGCTATTGCTCACTTTTCAAGGAGAAATCTGTCAAAAAGCTTGTTTTTGAGAGATAGATCTATGTCCTGCCATATGCTCTGATACCATATTATTCTTACACATTGATCTAGGAATAAATCATCAATCTCATCAAATAATAATCAACAAATAACTCATGAAATGGTGTTAATCAGAACCGGAATTGGTTTCCTCTCTGTATATTTAATAAACAATGAATGATTACAATACCAATGTCAAGAAATAGCTTGAATCAATGATAAATTTGAATACCTAAGGAGGCAATTCGAAATCATGAGTTAGTTTGGCTTAACTGACTGTCAGCCATTAAATCACACTCAGTTAACCACTTGACCAAAACCTTAATTGACTCACCAAACCCTAACTAAAGTCGAAGTGCAATAAATGACTAAATCTCAACCGAAGGAGATCAAACACATGTCAAAGCAATCCAACCATCAAGTGTTAGTGCTCCATGACTTCAATGAACCCCGATCAGGTTAAATGAAACTGAACTGATCATCAGAAGTCGGTGGAGGTGCCCCTGTTGACTCCATATCATTAAATAATATTAAATAATCATTAAATAATATATTTAATGAGAGGAGGCACCTTAACTAACTGGTTGAACTGATTGTAACCACTAGTTAGCAATTAGGTGCATTAATATCACTTAGATCGCCCTCGAAGTGCTCCAGTTAGCCTCCTTGACTGTAGGAGAAGGCTAAGTTAGTGTCCTTGACTGTAGGTAAGCATGGGTGTGACTGGATGATGTCAATTAATGTCAATTATACTTAGGATAGTGGTTTAACTAGGCCAATTTGACCAAAAAGAGTGTGTATGGTGGTAAATGTCTCCAACATTGATGAGATAGTCTGTAGGATTCATTATTAGGTAAACTTGCACCAGGTATTAATTCAACATGATTACTAATAATTCTCACAGGAGGTAAAATATTTCACCTTGAACCTTATTGAACTGCTTCATCCTCCAATGATGACAGTGTATGTATTTTTACCATCGTTTTCCAGAGAATAAGTGTTCTTTCTTCCATCATGAACAAATTTTCTGACATATTTTAATGGCCTCCTTAATATTATATGGCATACATCCATAGGCATTATATCACATAATACCACATATTTATAAGTACCAATTTGAAACTCCACATTCCATTGCTCATTCACTAAGAGTTGATGCCCTTTCTCCAACCAAGATACTTTGTAAGGAGTTGGATGTTTCATTCTCTTCAATCCAAAATTCTATGCCATCTCAGTGGAGACAAAATTATATGTACTACCGATGTAAATAACTATCACACAACACTTCCATTACGACTTGCATTTACTCATAAACAGACTCTTTGTCTAGGATGCTTCATGCACTTTCTTCTTTGTCTTTACCAAAAAGCTCTTCAGCATAAGATATTCTCCTTCCTAAGGAGTATTATTCACCTCTTCTTCTTCATTGGACTCCCCATAGCCTCAACACTGTTTGTATTCCTCTGAGCTATAGGTTTATTCCTTGGGAGCTCCCATGACATCTGTCCAATTTCTCCACATGTATAGAATTTCACTTCTCTATTTCTTCCTCTTCCTCTGCCTCCTTTGAATCATTTGCTTTGGGTTACCTAGTTACTAGAAACTTCTTCCTCATGTTTAGGAGTCCCACCTCCTCTATTTGGAAATCCTTTCCCTCTTGTTGTATTTATACCTCTTCTCTTCTGGTTTTGTTTTCTTAGTAGTTTTTATTCTACCCTTGAGACCGACTGATAAGCATCTTCAACAATTTTTCAAATTCAACAAGTTGATTTCATCTTGTATCTTATATCTTAGTCAATTTTATATATCTAGCTACTCTTTCTACGTCCCCTTGTGTTTGTCCAACTCTAATAATCAACTTATAGAACTCTTTTGTATATTGTTTCATAATCATACCATTTTGTCTAAGATTATGTAGTTGTCTAATGAGAGTCAACTGATAATCCTTAGGCATAAATTGAATTTTAATTTTATGTAACATTTTATCCCAATATTTAATTTTGGGCTTACTTCTTCATTCTGTGTGGATGCATGCCCTTTCAGTCTAGTCACTGCATACCTGACATTATTTTTATCTTCAACTTCTTCAAAGTCAAAATACTTGTTTAAAGAATTGATCCAGTCCATGAGTTCTACAACATTCAACTTACCTTCATACATAGGGACTTAAACTCTTGGTTTGTTACTAGCATTCATCAACATCTTCAATACGTTTACTTCTTCAACAACCTCCTCTCACTCATCTTCATAGGATTCTTCTTCATCACTATTGTATGTATTCTATGAATTCTTTCTCTCCATAGCTTCCATATTAGCTTGGACTTGTCTTAATTCCCTTTGTGTGTTTGTCTCCGCAACTTGAATTCCTTGACCACGTCCCACAGAGACTCAACATATTTGTCCTTGTCTTGGCGACATCTTTAGCCTGCTCTAATACCAAAACTCATGGCAGGTGAAAACTAGAAGACCTAAATTTCTTTTCTTTAAACAAAAATGCTAGCTGAATTCTCCTTCTACAAGCAATATTTCACAACTTTGCTCCTGTAATCAACTTTCGGCAAGCTTGGCTTCTCCCACAACCAACTTTCTGCAAGGTTGAGTTTTTGCAACTCAATCTCCACAATTGATTTCTTCCACAACCGTATTTATGCAAGCTTGAGTTTCCATAAACTTGACTTCCCACAACTCAATATCCACAATTGAGTTATTTCGCAAACATATTTCTCCAAGAACCTTTCTGTAATTGCATATTGCGGATGCAAATACACCTTCCCACTTTTCCATAATGGGATTCCACAATTTTCTTCCCCCAACTTCCTTTTCCTCAATTCTTTTGAAAGTGTGTTGGGAAATTCCCATTAGAAAGAAAATTAATTTTGTATCTTATGATATTGCATATTGTGGGATCTCAAGAATGCTGACTTATTATATACCATACAAATATTTTAAAAAGTTTTATCTTCTTCAAGTAAGCATATATCATTGAAAAAATGACACATTGATGGTAACTTATTATATTCCATGCATATATTTTAAAAAGTTTTATCTTCTTCATTTAGGTACATATCATTGATAAAATGACACATTAGGTGTTAAAAGGGTTCGTATTTCTTAAAATACAAAAAAAAAACTTTGGGAAAGCATTGTAGAAGAGGTGTATTTTAAAATATAAACATTATAATACAAAAATTGTACAACCCTTATAATATCAAAGCCATTAAATCCTAGTGAATAATCACTTCAACTATCCTTACACCCCAAACCCTTGTAATCTAAAATTAATTTGAACTATAAACATTATGACCATTAGTCTCTAAGTTTTAAATACTTTAACCCTTAACCAATGTTAGTATTATAATCCATATTCCCCTAATTCTTATCTCTTATCACCTCTAACCCATATAACGTAAAAACCTTCTACAAACTAAAACACATAAATACATTATGCAATATAATGGGAATTTCACACATAAATTGATTGTTGTAATTGAATTAAACTAAAACTATCATTGTATATAAAAATACCATTTACATACTTTGTATCAATGAGCGTTCATAGAATATGTATTATGTAGTTTAATGGCCAATATGTATTATGTCGTTTAATAGAAACCGCCCTTGTCCATTGTGCCTTGATTACTTAAGAGTATCAATACAAACAGTATCACAATGAAATAATGTATTTCGGCCCTCAGCATAGCTTTGTATGTCACACATTACCGTGCATATGTTAACAATTAAATTAACACCCTTAAGGATGATGGTATGAAAACATATCTTCATTTCACTCGCAACATGAAGACCAAAATTTGGAATAAATTAAGATCTTAGATATCTTATCAAAGTGACTGCTTCTGCAAAGGAAGAAGTATGTGAAGAGAAAGGTTTCTCTAAAGAATTCAATATCAAGACTACTTAAGGGACAAAACTCAGTTTCCACAACTCCTTGAGTGGAAAGAGTACAAGTTATACATACTAATTGTCTTAAAATCCTAGAAATTCAAGTAAGATGCATGAAATACTAAATGGGTTTTTTGAAGAAAATAATCAAAATCCATCAAAAATAAGAATCCCACATTCATGGTTAGTGATTAGGTGTGCAAACTCGAATGTTATATAAGCAAAGCATATAAAGTAAAGAGAAGGAAGAAAAAAGAGAAAAGCAAAGGCATGCTGAAAAAATTATGGATCGATTGAATTGATTCATGATTAATTGATCGAATTGATTCATGATCGATTGATCTTCTGTGCAATTTTATACATCTCTCCCTCGAATTGATTCATGATGAATTAATATTTTGTGCAATTTTATACATATCTCCCTTCAAAAATCATTTAAAAATTACTGAACATTCATTCACACAATGAAATAAGCATACATCTGGTTATTGAAAAGAAGACATCAATAGTCACATATATTGAGAGTATTAAGACTATGTTCTTCATTTCATTAACCACTGTTACATGTACTATCTCTCGCTCGCTCATTGCTTTTAGACCAATTAGAATTAAATAAAACAAAATCAAACTTGTGAGATTGACATCAACGTGATGTGAATTCCTAAGAAAGAAAATCTATAACTAACATATCTTTGAGCACCCTCTTACAATATTTGAGGGTATATGTGGAAATCTAGACTTATTACATTCAAACCATCTCTATCTATAAAAATGATTGTACAAGAATATACAACTAATCCTATCTTCTAAAAATTTACATGGAAGTATAAAATTATCATTGACTGCATACTCAACAAACAAATAATTTTGACTAGATGCTCCTACATTAGAGTACCTTGGATCTTGCAATCATTAGTGGTAGGTTGACTGTGGGTATAAATCAATGACCCCTGATTGTTTGATTCTATAATTGTTCGACATCAAAACATATCTTCACAGTTGAGGGTTTGTACTTGTTAGTTTGTACTTGAGGGTTAAACATATATTCTCTATTCCTCCGCTAGTTGGGTCAACACTCTCAAAATAAAATAAAAAAAGATATTTTGAGAACCTTCTAGATGAAAGTCCTCGTGGAGGCTTATCCTAACTAATTGGAGTAGTTGGCAGTCATACTCTAGTAGCCTATAGGGATAATCCCTAACCTTCCTCCCAAAGAATCTCAACCCACTTGGTTTCCCTTGGCTATATAAGAAACCCCTCCCTCATGGATAGGGAGGACCAAAGAAATCACCTTTATGTTGATGGAAATATGTTTGATTTTGGGCTTACTTCTTGTTTCTGTATGGATGCATGCCCTTTTAGCCTGGTCGTTGCATACCTCACATTCTTTTTATCTTCAATTTATTCAAATTCAAAATACTTGTTTAAATAATTGATCGAGTCCATGAGTTCTACAACATTCAGATTACCTTCATACATAGGTTCTTAAACTCTGGGTCTCTTACTAGCATTCATGAGCATCTTTAATACTTTTACTTCTTTAACAACCTCCTCTCGCTCATCTTCATAGGATTCTTCTTCATCACTATTGTATGTATTCTATGAATTCTTTCTCTCCATAGCTTCCATCCTAGCTTGGACTTTTCTTAATTACCTTTGCATGTTTGTCTCCACGGCTTGTCTTCCTTGACCACGTCCTACATGGACTCAACATATTTTTCCTTGTCTTGGCGACATCTTTAGCGTGCTATGATACCAAAATTGATGGCCGGTGAAAGCTAGAAGACCTAAATTTCTCTTCTTTATATGAAAATGTTGGTAGAATTCTCCTTCTACAAGCAGTATTTCACAACTTTTCCCTCATAATCAACTTTCCACAAGCTTGGATTCTCCCACAACCAACTTTCTACAAGCTTGATTTTCGTAACTCAATCTCCACAATTGATTTCTTCCACAACCATCTTTATGGCAACTTGAGTTTCCACAAACTTGACTTCCCACAACTCAATATCCACAATTGAGTTATTTCGCAAACATCTTTCTCCAAGAACCTTTTTGTAATTGCGGATTGCAGATGCAAATACACCTTCCCACTTTTCCATAATGGGCTTCCACAATTTTCTTCCCCCAACTTCCTTTTTCTCAATTCTTTTGAAATTCTGTTGGGAAATTCCCATTAGAAAGAAAACAAATTTGTATCTTATGATATTGCATATTGTGAGGATCTCAAGAATGCTATCTTATTATATCCCATACATATATTTTAAAAAGTTTTATCTTCTTCATGTAAGCATATATAATTGAAACAATGACACATTGATGTTAACTTATTATATACCATGCATATATTTTAAAAAGTTTTATCTTCTTCATTTAGGCACATATCATTGATAAAATGACACATTAGGTGTTAAAAGGGTTCTTATTTCTTAAAATACTAAAAAAAGATTGGGAAAGCATTGTAAAAGAGGTATACGTTAAAATATAAACCTTATAATACACAAGTTGTACAACCTTTATAACATCAAAGCCATTAAATCCTAGTGAATAATCACTTCAAGTATCCTTACACCCTAACCCTAGTAATCTAAAATTCTTATCAACTATAAACATTATGATCATTAGTCTCTAAGTTTTAAATTTTTTAACCCTTAATTAATGTTAGTATTATAATCCATATTCCCCCAATTCTTATCTCTTATTACCTCTAACCCATATAAATTAAAAACCTTATAACTAAATACTTATTACTTATATAAATCCTAATTTTTAAAGTAGAATTCTTGTAATCAATATACCAATAATTCTTATATCTATTTTTACACCTAATTCCTAATCCATTCAATTATGTAATCCTAATTCTAAGATTGGGCAATTTTGTTTGTGAATAGAGACTTCATAAAGTAGAAAAAGAAAAATGTTCTTTTACAAACTAGAATACATTATGCAATATAATGGGAATTTGACACATAAATTATTGATTGTTGGCATCCAATCAAACTAGAATTATCATTGTGTATAAAAATACCATTTACATACTTTGTATGAATGAGCATTCATAGCATATGTACTATGTCGTTTAATGGACAATATGCTATTTTGTATTTTGTCTTCCTCGTTTCTGATATGATTGCTTTGGTTTCTCAATCATACTATTCTTAGCGAGAGGAAGAACCAGAAGCATACTTTTGTGTTATTCTCTCATAATGCTGAGAGAGATCGACAGTGTGGTCGCCATAAGACATTATGTGGCCATCAATGATATTTGCTTGTGGAATTTTATCATCCTTGCCAAAGACAAGCAAATATCTTAGAGCCAGACTTTCCTGGTGCTCTTTAGGTATCATGAATGTACCAAATGTTGTTTAGGTTCTACTTCTGGGGAAACCCCTTACCATAAAATGTGAATATTCACAGCAGAAATAATGCATCCTAGAGCATGAATTCCAACTAGAATTATCCTTCACCAATGACAGGAATTTACCCAGAGGGTCATCCTCTAATTTATCCTAGCACAATGCCTAGGAAAAATCCACCTAAATACCCCATTCTGCAATGTAGTAGTTAGGTTTCAGGAAGTAATCAATATTTCTCGATATAACCTCTAAAAGGAGGAAACATACCTTGGAATTCCAATCAAAACCACGGATAGAATCAATGGAATGATCAAGTTCTAGGAAGTAACCAATCTTTTTGGGACCTAGCTCCATCAGGAGGAAGTCCAACCAATGGTAAAATTTTAGGAAGTAGACAATATTCTTGGGACCTAACTCCATCAGGAGGAAATACACCCATTGATCATGTTCTAAGAAGCACTGTAATGTCCCCAAAATTCAAAAAAAAAAAATTGTCAGCTAGTTAAATGCTACCTATCGTGGACATTAGTTTATCTTTTGCAAAAAATGTCTGTCTGTGTTTACTAGATCTAAGTGTCGTAAGCTGTATTTCCCTCTTTATTTATTTTTCTATGTACTGTTGATATGCTTATGTGTTATAGTTAAGTTACTTGGATTTGTTATATGATTACTCTACTAGTGTTTACCATTCACATACATTTGCATATATAGGTTCAGTTATGTCTTACTTCTTATTTATTTGTTTGGTAATTGGTTTATAGTTTTATTTATTTAAAAGTTATAACTTGTCTTTAACTATTAAGGGGTGGAGTGGCAAGGTTTTTATCCCTTGAAGGACCACTCAGAGAGGTAAAAAGGTTCCTCCTACTTTTAATGGGTTTACTTAGTTCATTGTGAACTGATGCAAACTTCCTCTTTTGTGCAGGTTACTTC
This sequence comes from Pseudotsuga menziesii, assembly GCA_001517045.1. Lineage (NCBI taxonomy): Eukaryota > Viridiplantae > Streptophyta > Pinopsida > Pinales > Pinaceae > Pseudotsuga > Pseudotsuga menziesii. Next base: position 173,483 of record LPNX010125676.1, on the reverse strand, counting down.
GTTGACGGAATCTATCTATGACATTGAAACATAACATCCTATGGCATGCTAACTATGCTATAGTATCCTATGCATACCTACGACAAGAGGACTAAATCCTTGGTCTAACAGTACCTACTTTCTATGTCTACGTAGAGTTGGGAGTGTATGACCTAAATCTTTATGGTTGTCATTATTATTATGTTTTGAGGTTCTGATATTTTTATCCACTTCATATTCAGTTTATAACATATAATTTTTAAGGTGTAAATCCTATGGTTTAAGGCTTAATTCATATGTCATGTAAAACCTTGTTATAATTATTTGGAAATAGTATGGGTTATGTATAAACCTTTTATGTCATATTTCATATGCCATAAAACTATGGCTTAATGATGCAAAGGATTTTTTGATGAGGGTTTAGTGCTAATGCAAATTCGTTATGGGTTTGACTATGGGGATGTGGGTAAAAATTGCGTTGATAGTGGAAACCAGGGTGGCGAATTTATGGCTCATTGGAAAGAGTGGGAAACAAGCCTCAAATGCTGACTTGGTTGTTTGTTTGATTCATTGGGCTCTTCTGGTGGTCTGTATAGTTTTGTCTCTTGGGTGTTTATGCGATGTGGAGTGACAACTTCCCCTACATTGACATGTATGTTCTCAACCTTGTTTTGTAGCATCATTTTGCTTGTTCCTTCAGTTGAGTTTTCAACATACTTCTAACGGCTCTGCGTGTTCGATTTTGCAGGTGACAAGGGTGGCTTGGACTCATGGATTGTCAATGGCTCTCTGGACTATCTATGGAACCCTTTAATGAGTAATACCTGTGAAAAAACATAGGCATTTACCTCTATGCGTATGTGTGACATATTGTTGCACTCTGGTTTGGGAGGGTTTATCTCTGTGTAGTTTTGGTTAATAGACTGGATAATTGGTTTGGGGCCTTTGTATGGTTTTGGGAATCCGAGAGATGCAACTGTTGTCATCTCCACATATTTTGGGACATTAAAAGTGTTGACCATGATGAATATCCTAGGGGCTCAAATGGATATTAATTATTCTTCCTAGGAAAAATATTGCTAATAATTATTTTGAAGCATGTATTTAATTTAATTTCATTATTTTATTAATTATGCAATTAAATTATGTTGAAATAAACTTTCCAATTCAAGTAAGCTCTAGAGTCCAAAAATGTTGCCAAAAATGAGAAAAGATAAATATTTCACGAAAAGCAGCATAAATCCAGAAAGCATGAGAAAATAGGAAAAGCGGGAAAGTATGAAAAGAAGGAAAGTCAGACAAATAGGAAAAATAAAGAAAGGAAAAGTAAAGAAAAGAAAGGAAAGTATGTCCACTCATGGGTGACCTATTGTCACAGGTCACCAAGCCAAGTAACTTGCTCAACATGTCAACATCAATTTTATAAAAGAAGTATTCCAAATCCATTATTTAGTTTGGATGTTTTGATATTGTTTTTATTCTATGTGAGCATACACTTTGAGTGTTGTGCCTCAGACCACTGGGTGATGATCCCCAAAACCCTCCTCCATTCTATTCCATCTCCCTTTCTATCTATTACAGGTCTATGGAGTACTAATGTCAACCAGTGAAGCTTATTCTAGAAGTATATTACAACCTCCATCAAGTTCAGGTTGAGCTTCAGTGAAGCCCATGCTTCACTTATGCTCACAGCCCCTTGCTAGTCATGATTCGGACCTCCAACCCCTTAATTTTGGAAGCATCTTTGTAATGGTCAGTAAATAATGTATTTTATGTTTTGTAGTGTCATTATATTTTGAACATTACATTTATCAGGTCGAGATATCTCATACCCTAAAAAATATTTTCTCAATTTCATAAAAAGGACCTATTTTATTAGTGTATGGGGGGGTTGAGTGAATATGAGCGATGTAATAAATATTCTATGCTCGGAAAATGAATGAAATAATTATTTATGTTCATAGATATTATATTTATCTCTTTTATATGTATTTCTAGAACCTCAGAAAACTGTCGAAATACTTTTTTTTATGTTACATTAAGGCTGGAAAAAACGTCTACAATTTTCCAAAATCCTCTAGTTGAAATAGACTGAACTACTCTCCTTAGTTTCACGGTTTGGCTTCCCAGAAGTGTGGTAGTAGGTTTTTGCGATGCAGACTCTGAACCTTAAATGGCACCAGATATAAATGTGTTAGGGTAGAGGAAATTCCATGTCTGAAATATCTTTGTTTCCTTCCAGCTGATCACTCTTGTCCTCTGCAAAATTTCCTAGAAGAAACCCTTGTTTTTCCCAATCTGAGAAGGCTCTGTGTGAACCAATTGAAATTTCAGAATTGTTCAAGTGAAATTATAGAATTAAAGTGTTCATGTCTGCACAATAGACTTGGGACATCATAGTGGTATCAGAGCTCTTTCCTTGGATCATCTTGTGGAAAGAAATCTCTCAGTGAAGAAATTTGTAGCCATGCCATACAATGGGGATGATTATGATGAGCAGTATGAAGAATACTGCAGCATATATGAAGAAGAAGAAATCCTCTATGTTGATGGAGGCCTACGAAAACATGAATATGATGAAAACTATTGGACATCAAATGAGGAAGAGATCATATCTGATTCTCCAATGGTTAAGAAAAACTTGACAGAGATTATTGAAGCATGTGAGAACATGTCTCACTGCTACAAGGACTATCTAGCTTTGGGTAGGAATATTTGTGCAAACCTTTCTTTTGGAGATTATATTTATTTCAAGTATGGATTCTGGCCCAAGCATGATTATTATCATTCTTTCAATATCAGCAAGCCATCCAGACAAGAACCGAATTGTTCCACCTCTCTGATAAAAGAAGAATAAGGAGGAACCAAAGGCAAAGATTCCTCAAACCCATCTACATATTCAAAATTTAAGAGTTTGTTTGGATTTTCTTCAAACAAAGATTATCAATATTGTGACATGAGTACCCCTAAATATGAAAATTTCTCAAGCTGGTTGGAGGAGAATAGAAATGAGGAAGAGGCAGATATCCATGAAGTGAAGTGCAAATCACCACAAGGTGGTTGCATAAGAGAAGAAGTTGAAGATGAATGCACTTCAAGTTTCTTGGTGGGTGATCTCTAGATCACTGCTCAAGGTTTTGGCTCATGTATGGGTGGTGAGACATATTTTGGATCATATCCAATAGAGGTACACAAATAAGATTTACAGTATATCTACATAAAGAGGATAAAGTGAATTAAATGAATGATAAAGGTTCTAATTTTTTCGTTAGCCATGTACACCTGCAACCATATGATCCATGGGAGGATGGAAAGGATTCACTTTCCTCTAAGGAATAGAAGATGAAGGACAATTTTGAGGGCGATGAATCTGCTCCTAGTTTACCTATTAGTGAACCCAAAATCAATGCAGAGGATAGTAATACTACCAATAAGGATAAGGGATCTTAGGCACATATGGATGTCACTTGATGACATTCAACCACATGTGTATTGGGTGGAAGATTACATGTCACACATGGAGTCTTCTTGTAGAAAATTTTCTACACATGATTAGTGGAAGGTAGATAAGCAAGCAAACTACCAAGAGAAGTTTTTGAGGAAAATATATTGGACACAGTTGGATAGATGCTTGCATCCTTTGACCAATGGAAGAGAGTTGAGCCATTGGAAGTATTCACATCGACCTTTTAGTAGGAGTGTTAGTACCTTATCAGGTGGGATGAGGGGACACTTATTTATTTTTCCTTCTTGCATTTTTGGAGATAATTGTGATGCATCATTTTATTGTGAGTAGTTTGGGCATGCTTGTTGGTTAGATGAGTCCTATATTCATTGGGGTTGGGCATGGGACTCGCACCTATGTATTTGCAACAACATAATTGTGAGATTTAATGTTGATGTGCATTAAGAACATAAGTAACTTTATGTTGGGTGGGGAAGTCTCACAGATTTCCAACTTTGCATTGAGAATTTCCAGTTTTCGGTGCAGTGGTTTGATTTCCACAGCATGAATGTCATTTCCTGTGATGATAAATTTGTATGGTGGATTCTAATGTTTGGATACTTACAGTTGAGGAAATGGGATTCAAGCATAAATTTTTCTGATAAGTTGTGTGGGAATTCATTATCGCTAAAGGGGGTGAAATCTAAGCAATGAGACCCTAACATTGCTTGTTTTGGAGAAACTTTACAGGCTGGCTTGATGGAGAAAGTCAACCTTTTTGCACAATGGAATCATGCTCCAGTTCTCCTACACGATGAACAAATTTGTAGAACTATGGAGTGCTTCTTCTTGAGGACAAGCATATTTGGGAGAGGAGGACTATCATGTCCCCATATTTTGGGACATTAAAAGTGTTGACAATGATGAAATTCCTAGGGGCTCAAATGGACATTAATTATTCTTCCTAGGAAAAATATTGGAAATAATTATTTTGAGGAATGTATTTAATTTAATTTCATCATTTTATTAATTATTCAATTAAATTATGTGGAAATAAACTTTCCAAGTCAAGTAAGCACTAGAGTCCAAAAGTGTTACCAAAAATGTGAAAAGAGAAATATTTCAGCAAAAGCAACATAAATCCAGAAAGCAAGAGAAAACAGGAAAAGCAAGAAAGTATGAAAAGAAGGAAATTTCATAAAAGAACGAAATTCAAACAACGAGGAAAAATAAGGAAAGAAAAAGCAAAGAAAAGAAAGGAAACTATGTCTACTCATGGGTGACATGTTCTCACAGGTCACCAAGCCAAGAAACTTGTTGAACAGGTCAACACCAATTCTATAACATAAGTATTCCAAATCCATTATTCAGTTTGGATGTTTTTATATTGTTTTTATGCTATGTGAGCACACTCTCTGAGTGTTGTGCCTCAGTCCATTGGGTGATGATCCCCAAACCCCTCCTCCATTCTGTTCCATTTCCCTTTCTATCTATTGCAGGTCAATGAAGCACTAATTTCAGCCAGTGAAGATTATTGCAGAATTATATTACATCCTCCATCAAGTTCAGGTTGAGCTCTAGTGAAACACATGCTTCACTTATGCTCACAACCCCTTGCTGGTCATGATTCGGGCCTCCTGCCCCTTAATTTTGGAACCATATTTGTAATGGTGATTAAATAATGTAATTTATGTTATTTAGTGTCATTTTATTCTAAAATTTACATTTATCAGGTCAATATATCTCATACCCTAAATAATATTGTCTCAGTTTCATAAAAAGGGCCTATTTTATCAGTGTATGGGGCGATTGAGTGAATATGAATGATGTAATAAATATTCTCTGCTGGAGAAGTGATTGAAATGATTATTTATGTTTATATAAATTATATTTATCTATTTTATAAATCTCATGTTTTACGGATATGCATTTAATCTGATTTAATATCTTTTTTAAGACCCTAGCTAGATTACTAGCTTTTAATAACTAGTTTTACTAAAACTTATGTAAAACAATTTTTGTAAACTCAAACTGAGCTATTTCAGTTCCTGTGGGTCAGTAAAAGGCATAAATTCCCATATCCATATCCATGACCTTTTTTTTTTGGTTGTACTACCTTTTTGGATCCTCCTCTGCTTAGGGTTTCCCTTGACCAAAACTGCCAGAAATCTCCAAATTCACCCAAAACTCCTTAAAAATTTCCAGAACCTCAGAAAACTATCTAAATACTTTTTTTTTATGTTACATTAAGGCTGGAACAAACATATTCAATTTTACAAAAGCCTCTAGATGAAAGAGACCGAACTACTCTCCTTAGTTTCACAGTTTGGCTGCCTAGAAGCATGGTAGTAGGTTTCCGCGGTGGAAACTATGAACCCTAAATGGAACCAGAAATAAATGTGTTGAGAGAGAGGAAATTACATTTCTGATATCTCTTTGTTTTCTTCCCACTGATAACTCTTGTCCTCTGCAAAATTTACCAAAAGAAACCCTTGTTTTTCCAAATCCGAGAAGGCTCTGTGTGAACCAATTAAAATTTTAGAATTGCTTAAGTGAAATTATAGAATTAAAGCATTCAGGTATACACACAAAACTTGGGACATGTATTTACATGTTCCTTGAAGTTCCAAGTGTAAATACATTTGTTGATTCACCTATGTCCAAGCGAAGACTTCACTCTGTAAATATATTTCGGTTTGTATATAAATTGAGTGGGTTTAATGTTTTAATGGGATAGCTCTACGCTTTTGGATTTAAAAATGGTGCAAATTCATCGACATTACATTGCCCTTGTTTGCAATGGAACAATGTAAATATTTCTTGTGTTAATTTACTATTTACGTATTGTATTTATGGATAGTATAGTTTGTTATCATAGCTACGGTTTCTTATTACGACATTTAGCTTGGCAGAATACCTGCACAAATTTTCTCTATGTTATTGTAGGCCCTGAATGTATATGTTGACAGTAGGGTTTAAATTATTCCTTCTCATAATTATATTTGTTGGGTATAATTCGATATTTATTATGGTCTGGGGTTTCACCTCACGACGAGGAGCCTCGCTCGGCCTTTGGGTGAATATGAAACATGCACTCAAACCAGCATGAATATGTAGATATCCTTTGGGTTTACACTCGTGAGATTGGAAGTTGTGACTCAACCTGTAGAAAATATGCAGGCAGTGAATATAGTGTTTGAAGTAATTATTTGTGTGTTTGGTTCTGTTAACGTATTTCATGTTTGGTGTAAACTGTCGTTTGTGTTGAATATTTCGTCAAAAACTTGCAATGTGAACCCTTTATAGTGTTAATACGTTGGTGTTTTAAAATAGATACCTACAGGATTCGATTCCTCGGAATGTAATTTGATTTTTTTTTTAAATATTAGAAGCCTATAGGATTCGATCCTGGGCAGTCCTAACATGTGGACTGGTGTTTTACAAAGCATTACGTTTTTGTTTTGGCAATGATGCCGACAGGATTCGATATTGGGTTTTTTAAATGAAGATGTTGGTTAATAAATTGGCTTATATTATGTATATAATTGGTTCTTGGTTTCTACGATAATGGTTGAGATAGCTGTAATGATAATTATGCCTAAGACCAAACCTTAATAGGCCTCGATGGCTAGATTTTGTGTAGAGGTTTTTATAATGGAAAATGTATGGAGAATTAGTGTTTTGACTATTTTAAGTCTTTGAACCATATTTATGATATAGTTATTTCACTGGTGGAAAATGAGAGATTAGTGACCAAAAAAATGACCAAAATCAGCATATCAATGACCACTTTTGGTTTGGCGACCATTGGTCACTAGTTTATGGTCTTTTATTACGCAACCAAAATTGGTCATTTTTATTTTGGTCATTTATAGCTTGTCAATTGGTCATTAATTTTATCATATATTTGGTCATCAATTTGGTCATATATTTGAATCAATGACCAAATATATGACCACATTTATGACCAAATTAATGAACCACATGACAAGCTAGAATATGACCAAATTTAGTAGCATAATAAAAGGTCGTAAATTAGCCACCAAAACTGCTTTTGGTCATTGATATGTGAATTTTGGTCATTTTTTTGGTTATTTATATCTCATTGTTTGGTCACGTATCTCTCAATTTTTGGTCATTTTATATGAGAATTTTGGTCATTAATCTCATTTATTGTCACTAATTTAGTCATTTTATGTGTGGTCATTATATTTTAGTAGTTTTGATGGTGTCCATTATTAATCAATAAAAAAATTTAATATGATATTATGTTTAAATTAAAAAAAGAATTATAGTTTATTTATCCTCATCTGCACATGTGAATTATGCAATGTCACATTATAATTAATTACAACACTTGTAAATAATATATAATACACATGTAAATCATGCAATTCCACATTAATTAGTTAATAATTATAACACTGGTACATAATATAAAGTACAACCATATATATAAGTTTTAAACCACACAAATTATATTATATGAAATGTCAAAAGTATTACAATAAATATGAGTTTTCTAAAAAAATAATCTTAATTTCCATATAATTTTACAAGAATTATCACTTTTCAAAATATTACAATGGTTAAACCATCATACTTGCACTTGGCTGCAAAACCAAAACCTTACTTATATCCCACTTCAATAGCTTCAAAACCATACTCAACACTAAACCATACTTAGATCCCATGTCAGCAGCTTCAAAACTATACTTAGAAACTTGAAAGCATCAACAACAGGCTCTTCATACTGAATGGAAAAGCCTCAACAGCAGGCTCTTCATACTCAATGGCCCACTTATAATTTGAGCTCACTCCTGCAAAATTCAATAAAAAAATATCACTAGTAAAGTAGAAAAACAACGAACTGTAAAGTAGAAAAACAATGAAGCAAATTATTTATAATGATCAACAACTAACAACAATAACCAAGATCATGTGCAAAATAGAAAATCTAGTCTAACAAATTTAATTTAAGAATTGGTTAAAATTAAACTTGAATGGATAAATCTACAATATTTAGTACCTAATAAAATTAAAACTTATATCTAAACCAGGAAATGGATTTCAATAGGAAAGATAATCAACAAATCCACAAAACAATTATGCTTGACTACACAGGTATAAACCGGCATACATAGTGCAATATGTGAAGGAGTTCACCCCTATATGTCATGTGGTTAGTGAATGACATGAAAAATATGAAAACTGATGAATGATTTAAGAAAGTCTCAAATCCAACATCCAAAAGAATAAATAATATATTTCTTTACCTGTGGAGTCACCATTATGCTATGTATGATTTGGTGCAAAAGTGTAACAAATGCACTCAAACATAGGTTGGAAATGTCGGTGCAAAAAAAAAGTAAAATGTATGAATTGTGTATGTGAGAAAATCTATATAAACCTACTTTCACAAATATGCAATAAACATAAATCAAAAGAAAAGAGGGAAGTGAAACCTTAGGGGAATCCTCTTAACAAGATGGCCTTGTTGGAACAAGAGAAGGTGAACTGAAAAAAAGAATTGTCCTTTATGGCCCTACACAGAATGAAAATAGAGGATCAACATTATAATTCTAAGGAAATACCAGGTTGATTCTATAGAGGATGACTGTATTTATACCATATAGGATTTTCCCAAAGGATGGTATCTAAGTAGAGATGTTTCCCAGTCTTTGTCCATGAAATTGCCTTCCTACACCCTAATCATTTGGAAATTTCATACATTATCATTGGCCTTGATATTAGTGTTTGTCAATATTTGAATAATCAAATATCTACAAATGTTTCATATCCTATCATGTGCATAAGCCTCCTATGGCAAGAGAAGTCCCTAGTTAGTATTAAGTCAAATATTTCTATTATTACCAAAGTCAATGTTAGATCTAATACCATAAATTGCCAATTAATTTACTAAGTTCAAAAGACGTACAATATTTTCTCGTTTTCAGCAAAATACATGACCCTAATTACTTGATGTCCCATTTTAAATTTAGTATTATGATTTATCTGGTCAAAAAGCTATTGTCCTAATCACTTCAAAAATATCCTTAGCTCAATTTCTAGTGATATTAACTTTAAATTTTTAACCAAAAACATTTACCAAAGTGTTTTGTAGTTCTAGGTAGCTTATATATTAAAACTACAATTATAAACATTACATGTTCATTCATATTGACAAAAACCAATAGTAGCACCATGTTCATTGAAATAGGGACTAGCATTAACCTGCCAGATCATATGTTCCTTGTTCGCCAACTGAATCACATACTCCACCTGCACATGCATGTTAAGGAAAATGTTATTGCAATTTTAGCAGAAGGAGTAGCCTAGACATGCTGAATGAACTATGTTAGACATAGCTATAGGGATTCAAACCGTTCATATTCCTTTGTTTTGTACCTCATTTTCTGGCTTCGAGGACCTACCCAAAGTGGAAACAATCCCTCTTCCGCTAGAAATTCTTGTCTCAAAAATTACTCCTTGTAGGTTATCCAATAACTTTTTGGCATCCATTCTAATATAGTGCCTCTGTTACCCCTATTGATAAGAAAGGAGTAGCTATAGAACTACATGAATCTCTCTTAGAATCAGTTAAAGAACAAAATATTGATCTTCCAAGTGGTGATTATTATAATTGACCCATTTTCTACCTGGAAGGATGTTCTAATTATTTTCAGATGGGAGAACACATATTATATATTAAGCTTCCAAAGAATATAATATTATATCCTAAGTATTATATCAAAATGACTATGACTATGACAAAATTATTTTGATTAACTATGACCTTGCTAGTGTAGGAGCTAAGAATTTAATCAAAATGTTTAAAGATTGTATCCTAAGTATGGGAATGGGTTTGATTATTCTAACACCTTTGGGTTCTAGACTTACATCTCTCCACATAAATGTTTGTTTGTAGCTTTGATTAAATCCACAAGTTTACCTTGCAATCTAAAAATGCAATAAAACTGATATTGCAGACACATCTTTAACACTACAACTAGACCTTGAAGCCCCTAACGATACTACAACTTAGAGGATTTTTCCGATTCTGCAGATCTTCATGGCCACTCGCAAAATATGCAAGTATTATCATCCAACTTCTGTGACCACCATCAAGTAGAATATCCAAGGATGAAGTATGTGTTATGGAAAAATGAAGACTTATTCTAACAATTATGTAGAGTTAATGGCTTCAAGATTCTTACTAACAGTTCCAACTTAGTAGAAGGTTATTTCTATTCCGATTTTTGAATAATCAAAATTAGTAGTCAAATGGATGAAAGGAACTAGGGTATTCTTAAGTAGTAATCTCATTTTTTTAGGTGATGATGTTAAATCAATTGCAAGAGGCTTCAATTCAATTTCCTTCTAGCATGTGTATCCAGAACAAAACATAGAAGCTAACAGATTGTCTAGAGAAGGTCACTAGGTGGTTGAGGGTAGAGCACTATATGAAGACATCATAGATGGGATTTCTTCCCTCTCCTAAGCTGGGTAATACCAGAAGCGACACACTGTATTTTTCTTGTTGCTAGAGACTTGAAGATAATATGGTTTTAATGTTTAGTTTGTATGATGCGGATGATTAAGGATTATGATGTAATGTAATCAGGACTATGAATTAATGACATTTAGACAGTTTGACTGAAGAATGAAAAATTATCTTGAAATGTGGAAGGTAAAAAAATACCTACTTTTTTTTATGACATGGATATTTTCTTTCTTTTAAGTAATCAAAAATTAATAAGCTTTACAAGCTCCTTATAGTGTTCCCTCGCAAGTGTTGAATCACATTCACAATGTGATTTCTTTTCTCCTGGACTAGAAATGACCATTTTTCCATGGAATAAAAAAAGGAATCAGGAATTAGATGATATGTTATATTATTTGAGTTGTCTCAAATCAGTGGAAATATCGTACTTGGAGAAGGTGGAGAAATATTATTGGCACTTATCTGGCATGGAAGGCAGAGAATGGATCACAATTAAGGTTTCAAGTAGATGCAGTGATGGGGTGTGAAAGCGACAGACTTCTTCTTGACAAAATGATTTTTGATATGCAATCAATTGTAAAGTGCACCCTATATTTATTGGGTAAGCTAGTGGATTCTACAATATGGACTAAGGGTTGGCTTAATTCTTAGGACATTCGAGTGGCAGGAAGAGGCCCAGCTGTGGGGTTCCTACTTGAATGATCTTAAAAATGCACATATAAAGTTATTTGGTAATTCGGATGAGTTGGTTTTCTAGATAATGAATAAAGAAAGGGAGGACTACGCACCCAAAATAGGTTATGCTGGTCTTCAGGGGCCACCCCTGAAGATGGAAAATGGTGGTGGGGGGAGCTCTGGAAATTCAAGGCCCCTCTTAAGGGGATTTTATCCATGTTGTTAGCCTTAAATAATACCATTATAACTTGGGAACTGATGGGAAAAAGAAACAAAGTTGGGCCTGGGATTTGTATACTTTGCAGAAATAATGAGAACACATTGCAACTTTTCTTAGACTGTGCATTTTCGCACCAAGTTTGGACAGAAGTGGAGGATTGGTTGAGTTGCTAAATTTGTGGAGAAAACCTGGCATAGAAGATTGTCTGAAGGAGTGGTATACCATAAGGGACCAAAACCAGATTAGGGAAGTACCTTTGTAAGTGGTATGGGGCATTTGGTTGGCCAACTTTTAAGGAAAAGTTACTCCATCCTTTGGTATTATCACTTAGGTACACTCAATACTTCAATTCTACAAATAAGTTCTAAATCTAAAACCTATTAGGTGGTTGGAGGAGGTGATCATTGACAAAATGGGAATTATTTTGTGGGGCATGCCAAGGCTCTGGCCAGATATGTAGTATTGGGTACATCCACCACAATTCAAATTCTCATTACTTATAGGTCAAGGCAAACTTGGGGAGAGGAACAAACAATGTGGAGGAATTGACAACATTATTACTTTTGATCAAAACTGCTATAGACATAGCCATATTTCAGATACATGTACATGGAGACTCTCTCAAAACTATTAATTGGATGAAGGATCAGTTGTAGATGCTAGACATCTCTCGACACACTCTAGCAGGGCAGCTGGAGTAAATCTCTGGGGTCTTTCATAATATTACTTTAAAGTATGTGTTTATAGAATTAAACACGCTAGCTGATACCCATTTTACCTATGGTCTTCATCTTCAGAAAAATCAGCTGAACCTGGTAGAGTACCTTGATGGGCAATTAGTTGGGGTCAGACAGACCTCTATGGAGGAGTACATATTTTTCACACAAGAATAGATCTGGATTCTAATGAAATCTGGACTATTTTTAGACCCTATTTTTTATGTAAAGGACTTTAACTCCTAGAAACTTTCTTCTACCTCTTAAATATTATGTTTGTAGCTTATGAATATACACTGACAAGTAGGAGACACCACTCTTTGAGAACCGTGCCTTTGTCACCTCATGAGTTATAACAATTTTATGTGGTTTCTTTAGAAATTGAAATTTAGATTAATATCCACCAAAGACCAAACAAGGTCACTCGTTTAAAGAATTTTGGGATAGAAATTTATGTTTCATGGAAATAGTCATTTGAGGATGCTGATAAAAGTCCCTGAATAACTAATCATCAAGTTCTACATCTTGTTTAAAAAATAAAAGAGAAACCTGTTTTGCACCACTTTACCTGGAATAACAATATCACTAAGCCCAAGCATACAATAAGGCAATAAATATTGATGTTGTAGACACCTCTTTAACACTACAACTAGACCTTGAATCCCCTAATGATACTACAACTTAGAGGATTTTTCCGCTTCTACAGATCTTCATGGCCACTCACAAAATATCCATGTATTATCATCCAACTTTTGTGACCACCATCAAGTAGAATATTCAAGGATGAAGTATGTATTATGGAAAAATCAAGACTTATTATAAAAATTATGCATAGTTAATGGTTTCAAGATTATTACTAACAGTTACAATGGTCTAGTAGAAGGTTATGTCTATTCTGATTTTTGAATACTCAAAATTAGTAGTCAAATGGATGAAAGGAACTGGGGTATTCTTAAGTAGTAATCTTATTTTTTTAGGTGATGATGTTAAAGCAATTGCAAGAGGGTTCAAGTCAATTTCCTTCTAGCATGTGTATACAGAACAAAACACAGAAGCTGATAGACTGTCTAGAGAAGCTCACCAGGTGGTTGAGGGTAGAGCACTGTATAAAGACATCAGAGATGGGATTTCTTCACTCTCCTAAGATGGGTAATACCCGAAGCAACACACCACACTTTTCGTGTTGCTAGATACTTGAAGATAATATGGTTTTAATTTTTAGTTTATATGATGTTGATGATTAAGTATTATGATGTAATGTAATTAGGACTATGAATTAATGATGTCTGGACAGTTCAACTAAAGAATGAAAAATTAGCTTGAACTGTGGAGGGTCAGAAAAGACCTACCTTTTTTTGCTGACATGGATAGTTTTTTTTTGAAGTAATGGGGAAAGTAGTAAGCTTTACAAGATCCTTCCATTGTTCCCTCACAAGTGCTAAAGCACATTCACAATGTGATTTCTTTTTGTCTGGAGTAGAAATGACGATTTTTCCATGGAATAAAAAAAGGAATCAAGAATTAGATGATATGTTGTATTAGTTGAGTTGTCTCAAATCAATGGAAAACTCATACATGGAGAAGGTAGATAAATATTATTTTCTCTTATCTAGGATGGAAAGCAGAGAATCGATCACAATTAAGGTTTGGGGTAGATACAGTGATGGGGTGTGAAAGGGACAACCTTCTTCCTGAAAAAAATTATTTTTGATATGCAATCCATTGTAAAGTGCACCTTAAATTTATTGGGTAAACTAGTGGATTCAACAATATGGAAGCAGGGTTGGCTTAATGCTCAAGACATCGGGGTGGCAAGAAGAGGCCCACCTATGGAGTTTTGTTGCAATCTCATAGATCACATAAGGTTACCAATAATACACACTAAAACATATATATATAACAGAGACAAGAGATAAGAACAAACAGATGAATTAACAAATTATATTATAGGAATGAGTCCATACAACACAGAGAATTGAACTGAGTTCTCATCTGGCTCAACATCCTCATATATATGATTACAAAACAGTTACAAAATAACTAGTTGTTAGTTTGGTGAACCGATGTCACCTTAGGTGGCCGACCTAATCTCTATTTTAGTTGGTCGATCGACTTAGTCAGCTGATCGACTAAGTCGACTCATTGACTTAGTCAGCTCATCAACTAATTAAGCTATCATTCAAGTTGACTTATCGACCTGCTCCTTCTACATCTCCCCCACGAACAAAACGTTTCTTCGTCCCGAAGAAACAGGGAGGTACAAAATTTTTCCTAGATGATCTCAATAGTTATTGTCGTGGGCTATGAAGTCTAATGGTCAGTCTTATCTATACACAGACTTCTACAATGGTTGGGGCTGTTACTGCAAGGTGATGTTGGAAATCTGTCCAACTCTACAAAATTTTCTGGATGTTGATGGTGAGTGTGGTCAAGACTAATAATATCGACATCTTTTCTGAAATGGAGGCTTTAGCTATCCTCTCCATGTCGGGACCCATAAACTGGTCCTCCTCTTCTATAGTATCAATAAATCATTTCATCTATGAGCAGATGACGTCGACTTTCTCTAAGTTAGGGAGGGCTTGTTGTAGCCACTGGTGTGCTTCCCTTTCTAGTCGCTGCAGTTTGGCAGTTTCAAGAACTATTTGTTCTTCTATTATCGTTTTGAGTGCTTCCTCAGTTGTTTTCCTTCTTTTTAATGCCTGAATCCCTTGTCGAGTCTGCGAAGTCTACTAATAGACTTGCCCGTAGTAATTAGGCCAGTCTCTCAATATTTCTTCAGTTACGACAGACTCCTTCATATGATCTTGTAGCACTTTATAGGCTTCAGAAAAGGCAGTGTGTTGTGCCATTAGGAGTCAGGAAGTTTCCTCTTTTTGTTCCTCCTTTGTTTCTTGAATGTGAGCTTGGAGTGTCGACACCATGCTCTCAAATAGTTGATACACCCTTTCGAGCTGTTTGTCTGTGTCGACCTCTATGGGTCCCGGCATGACGGAATGGGCCAGATTCCTGCATTTGTCGAGAAGCTCGACCTATTCTGCATTTTTGTCATTGAGTTCCTTATTTCTTTACTCACTCCTCGTCTTTGCTTCACTTGCTATGGTTTTGAGGAGTTGTCCTAGCTCTATGTCGATCAGGGAGCTTGCATCCTTCAATCTGATTTGGACCTTTGAAGGTTTCCCATGATGCTCTTTCTTCTATTTCTCCTTCCTCTTCTTATGCTTTTCTTTATCTGCTTCCTGTGTACCTGCAATAGTCGAGGTGGGGTCTTTGGTTTGTGGGATAGTGGTCGATGGTTTCTCTAGCTGGGGAGGTGGGATGACTACCACCTCTAGTTGTTTGGATGTAGCTGGTTGTGGTGGCCCCTTCTCTGAGTTGGGGGGTGGAGATGGTGGTGGTGATGGAGTGGGCGAATGGTCGGGGGTGATTGGTTTGGGAGAAGTGTGGGTGAGTGGTGTATTGTCGAGGCAGGGAGGTGAGTCTAAGTCGGAGAACATTTAGTTGATTTATTGGGCTATGTCCTCTTCATTTGCTGCTCCTCCAGTCGGGGCAGTGGCTAGTGGGTAGGCTTGAGGTGAGGTCGGGGTGATGGTTGAGGTCTGATGTGAAACCACTTCAGCTTCCTTATCGGGATTTCTCTCAAAAGTTGATGTGATGGTTGCAAAGATTCGGGACTAGGCTTCGGGTCCTGGGTGGTATCCACTGACCGTGAAGAGAGGTGCTTGTGTCGATATTTTCTGGGCCGACGTAAATAACTCAGGAAGTTTCTCAATGAATGCCTACAAATATCTGTCTTTGTCAAATTTTTCTTTCATATCTTCGGACATCACACTTTTGCATAAGTCGAGGGGACTGACTGACTGCAGTCCCGGTGCTTGTTCTTCAGTTATTTTCGTTGGTGATGGGGGTGGAGGCATCGACACAAGATCGACAATGTTTTTAGGCATTGTCATAGTCTTAGCTTTCTTTGGTCGACCTTCTTGCGCCCCCGTGTCGACGAATCTTTGGAACTGGGTTTCGATCGGCACCTTGTTTGTTGCGGCATCCTCTATGATGTCAAGGGATGTGGCTGCCAATTCCTCCTCATCTTCAGATGAGTCTACAAGGATAAGATTGCACTTACCTTTACCTTGTTTTTGTTGCTATGTCTTGAGCTTCTTCCTGGCCACTTCTATCTCTTTTGACAATTTTCAGATAATGCCTTTTGTGACAGCATACTCAGGGTTTTCTGGCTCTGTCTCCCCCCTCGGCTCCTGGGACGGGATGAGACTTTCTGCAGCCAAAGGAATTACCTGCTGTTGTAGCTTTGGTTCTGTGGTCTAGGGTTCTACCCTCTTTGCGGTTAAAGGTTTGATGGTTATTTGAAGTCGGCCGGTGTGTTCCACCGGTGTCTCCTTCAACACAAAGGTACTGATATAGAGGTTGAGCTCGTAGTCTTCCTCTTTTTCCTGGTCTATGAGTGGCTCCTCGATCAAGAATTCGATCTGCTTTGCTGCCACTGGTACTGGTATTTTTGTTTTGTCCTATCGAGACAGTTCCTGAAATATCTGGTCGACAAATGGATAGTAGTCAAGGGATTTGGTGTTTGAATTGTCTCCCTGCATGTACCACACTGAGGTATGGTCAAGTTCTAGTTGGATGTGGGAGTTCATTTGTAGATTTCTTTGGATGTTTTGAGGCACCCTCCATCTATTCATGCGGACTTTGAGCTATTGAAACCAATTCTCCAATAGTACTTTCCCATGCTCAAGCTCCTGCAAGGTTCCTCTCTGGGAGAATGGTTTAAATCTCCGCATGTCAAACCTCGATGGTTCCTAAAATACTGGAATCCCCTCTAGGTAGATGTGGTACATGACAATCCATAAGATGAAGGAGGGGAACTTGATGATTCCCCCCGTTTCTTGACATCTTTCACAGATGGTCTTCACCATGTTGGTGACATATTCCTCCCATATGTATATTCATCCATTAGTGGCAATGGTGTCGATAGCTTCTAGCATGTCTAACTTAAGGTCGCTGCCTTGACCTTTTAGGGTGAGTGTGATTACGATTATTTGGACACAATATTTGGCGTTCGGGTTGTGATTTGGCTAATCATCAACCCCTTGGAGTTCTTACCTGAAGACAACCCAGTGAGCTCTTTGACCAGCCCTTCTTTGATACCGACTAGTACTGGGTTTCCTTCATTGGATAGACTGATCAACTTGGAGATGACTTCTCCAGAGATGTCAATCGGTTGGTCGAAGTAGAACTGGCCATTAAAATACCAGCTGATGATGAATTTGACAGCAGTTTCCTTCATACCACCAAAGCTAGCCATAAGTGGTTCATTGACATAGCCAAAGATAGTGCTGTGTTTGATTTTCTCTACAGCTTGAGTGGCCTTTTTGTTGACATAGGCCCATTCTTGCATTTTGGTCCATAGTTTTCTCCATGATCCTTCCTGTACCTTGGTGTTTTTGATGTTTTTCAACCTGCGGACTAAAGGTGTATCCACAGCCTGTAGTTCCTTGGCTTTGGTCGAGGCTCTAGTTTGTTTGGGGGCCATTGTGTCAGTTTGGTGGTCGATTTCACTAAGGGGTCCTTGAATTTTAGTCGACTGGATGCTATGATTCTCTCTCTGTATGGATTGCTATGAATGATCCATCGATGATCCAGTATTTATAGGCGATGTTGTGGATGTGTGCGTCGATGGGTGTATTAATGGCGGAGGTGATGTTCCATCTGTAATACTTGAGTGTGCGTTAATGGTGAATTGCTTTCGGTGCTCGATGTCGTGAATGCGCGATGGGACTATCGAGGTGGTCGGTCGATGTCGGTTATGAGAATGGTCGATGGGAGTGGTCGGTCAATGAAAATGGTCGATGGTGTTATGTCGATGGCCATGATGGCGGTTGTCAAGATGGTAATTTCCTGTTATGGCTTTCTGTATGTACGGGATTTTTTTTGCTTTTGAATTTTTAATTTTTTATGGGTTTTGGTTGATGGTTATGGTCGTTATATGATTTTTTTTTAATTTCTAGTTTCTGTAGCATTTTAGTCGGGCTCCATTAATGAGATTCTGAAATACTATGCCCTGTAACATGCTGAGTCAAACTGATCCATTGGGATGTATCTCTTTGACAACGTAAGGTCCCATCCATTATGTGTGGAGGTTTTTAGGTTTACCTTTTACCTGACTATTATATAGTAAATCAAGGTCTCCGATCGACAATTTTTTGTTCTTAAGGTTGCGATCGTGCCAAGCTTTCTGTTGTTGTTTCTAGATTTCTTGATGTTGTATTGCCATTAGTCGGTGCTCTTCAAGTTGGCTGAGTTGCAATAGTCAGTCCTTTTTTCCTTGTTCGATGTCAACATGTAGTATTTATGTGATGATAGGTGTATGTTGTAGAAATTGTAGTGGAACTACTACTTCTTGTCCATAGACTAGTCGAAAAGGTTTGGTCGGTTGATCATTTATATGTTGTTTTGTATGCCCATAATACTGCAGGTATTTTTTCATCCCAGTCATCCTTATCAGCATTACATATTTTGGTTAGTCCTCTTGTTAATGTTTTATTAAATTCTTCAATTTCTCCATTCGACTGAGGATGGTATGTTGTACTCTGACGATGGTCGATTTGGAACTGGTCGGTTAGGGTTTTGATAGTTCTGTTGATGAAGTGTGTTCCCTGGTCGCTAATCGGGGCTAGTGGGCATCCAAATCTAGTGATGATATTATCATAGATAAACTTATCAACTATCTCACTAGAACATGTGTTGACAGGTTCATCCTCTACCCATTTAGTTACATATTTGACTGCAGTTATGATATACCTTGCACCTGTCTTTTTTGTTGGTATAGGAAATGGTCCTATGAAGTCTATATCCCATATTTCGAATGTAAAACTTGGGTTTACTGATATCAAAGGAATTTCTATGCTAGGAAGGGGTCGACCTAGTCGTTGACATCTATCACATTGACTGACAAAAATTTTGCAATCTCTGTAGAGTGCCAGCCACCATAATACTGATTGTTGGATTTTCTTTGCAGTTGTGTCCGCTTGAAAATGTCCTCTTACAGGTCCATAGTGTGCTTCATGCATAATGTTGTCTCATTCATTTTCTAGTACACACCTTGTGAGGATTTTATCTAATCCCATTTTGCATAAAAATCCATTGATGAGACTGTATGGTGCAGCCTTCATAGCTAAGATCTGCTTTTTCTCTATACTCATTCCTTCTGGTGCATGTCCATCTTCCAAGAACTGAGCTATTTCTTCTAGTTTTGCTGGGACTTCTTCTATCTAAAATAAATGTGCATCAGGTAAGTCATCATCGACTCCTGTCAGCTCTTCTCCTATGTCGATTCGGGATAAATGGTCAGGACCGACATTTAACTTGCGTGGTCAGACAATGACTTCAAACTCAAATTCTTGGAAGAGAAGTAGCCATCGACAGATCCTTCCATGATGTAGTGGTTTATTGATGAGATACTTCAGGGCCTGATGGTCGATATAGAATATAAATGGGTTAGCTAAGAGATAATGTTGATATTTTTGTAGTGTAAAGACCATTCCTAGTGCTTCTGTTTCTGTTGTCGAATAGTTTCTCTTGGCCTTATTTAATTTTCTGCTACTGTAAACTATAGGATAATCCATTCCATCATCTCCTAGTTGAGTTAAGATTGCTCCTATTGCTAGGCCTGATGCATCAATATGAACATGGAATTTGATCGACCAGTTTGGAAACTTTAGGATTGGAGCTTCGACTAGCTTTCTTTTTAATTTTTCGAATGATATGTGGCACTTCTCTGTCTAGTTAAACTCTTTATCTTCCCTTAATAGTTCTTCAAGAGGATAGATCATACCTAAATAATATCTGATGAATTTTCTGTAATAGCCTGTGTGGCCAAGTAACACCCTAACTTGTTTTGGGTTTACTGGTGGTTTTAGGTCAAGGATAATTTTGATTTTTGCAAATTCAACCTTAATACCTTCCTTACAAATAATGTGCCCTAATAATATCCCTATGGGGGTCACAAATTTGCATTTCTTGATGTTTAGGGAGAGTTGAATCTGTCGACATCTCTCCAACATAAGTCTGAGCCATTTGCAATGATCCTTTAACATGGAGTATATTGTCCAATAATCGAAGTATACTGCCATGGTCTTATATATATATTCTTGAAATGTTTTGACAACAATTCTAGAGAATACTGCAGGTGCATTATTTAATCCAAAAGGCATAACTTTGTAAGCAAATGAACCAAATTCACACACAAAGGTTGTCTTCTTCTGGTCTTCTTTAGCTATTGGAACTTGGTTATAGCCTGAGAATCCGTCTATAAATGAGTAGCATTCATGTCCTGCAACCTCATTCAAGATTTCATTTGCATAAGGGGTTGGGAATGGGTCTGTCAATGTTACTTTGTTTAGTTCCCTGAAGTCGACACAAATTCTTAGTCTGGTTGGATCATGTTTCTTAGGTTTTACAACCATTGGACTTGCCCATTTTGATTGGTTGATAGGATAGATGATGCCTGCTGCAAACATATTATCAATTTACTTTTTGACTATCTCCTTGTATTTGTGAGCTAGTTTATAGGGCCTTTTCTTCACAGGTTGAACATCAAGTTTAGTATCAATCTTCATTTCTCCCATTTCATGGACTAAGCCTTTGAGGTCTTTATAATCTTGAGCAAATACATCTTGGAATTCCTTTAATAAGTTCACTATCTCTGTGGTCTGTTCTTCACTCCAATAGTCACCAATCTTTGCCATTTTTGGTCGATCATCATTTGAGATGTTGAATTCTTTAGTTTTGACTTTAGCATTTAGCCATTCTAGTGCTTTGGCTTCATTGATCGGTCGGCTTCCTTCTTTGAACTGTGAGAATGTGGTAGGGAAGTCGGCTGCAGTCATTTTGTCAGTGTCCTGTTTGTCAGTTGTTTCTACTTTTAGGATTGTACAAATAGGTTTGGTCATTTCGATATGGTTAGATTTCCATCTAAAGCTTTTTCCTTTTGTGTTTTAGTTTTCTAACTGTAGTCTTGCTGACTGTGGTTTTGTCCTTGTTTGGATATTTTTACATTTCATTGTCTGTCGGTTATCCTTTAAGGGTTTGTTTTCGGTTGGATGTATAAATTATTTAATGTGTTTTGTTGTTTCGACCAAGTTTTCATTTGTGGTATAAAGTTGAAATATTTAATGAAATTTTCCCTGATTTCATGCCATAAGAAGGTTTCACCTCTAGCTTCTTCCATCTTATACCATTTGTTTGGTAAGTCAGTGAGGGTCGATGGGAACAAGTGCGGCCATGCTCGTTCATCCTTGTATCCAAGTCTTCTCCATTCTTTTTGACAGGTTTTAATATGATCTTTGGGGTTCTGTCCTTGAGTGAATACAGGTATCTGAACTTGTTGGCTTAACTTATTTCCTCCAAACCTTTCGACAAAGTATGTCGAAGCAGTTGTCTAGGTCCGCAGTCTTGTCTGATGGGTAGCCCACCATCTAGCAGCTTGTCCTGTAAAAGTTTATACTAGGCTTTGAAGTCGGCCATGTTCACCAATATTTTTGGAAACTTGTTCAACATGCATGACTGGTGATTCCCTTTCCTTGTATCTTGGTAGTTGTGTAGTATTTAAATTGGTAGGTTGTAAGGTAGGGTATTCCCTAATCTCTTCTCAAAGATTTTTGGGACAATGGACACTATGAAGCACTGTTGGGTGGCCTTTTTGTGAACTTTTTGTATAGTCCAACATGCTCTTGCTTGTGTTTCATAGTTCTCAATCTCCCAATCATATAATTCGGTGTCTGAATTATAACCAACTGATTCTCGATTGCCTAAATGAATTTCTCCATGGATGTTTGGTTCTATATAATCTGCATTGTTTTGGATCTGGTAGAGTTGTCAGACATCAACTTCTTCATCAATAGGTTCAATCCAAGGTTCTCCTTGAGATGGATGAATGGGTACAATGAACTTTTGTCCATTTCCTTTTAATTTGATTTGCTCCTTATCCAGGGATATTGATGCTTTCATCTTTCTACCCCAAGGTCGATCGACTAATGCTGGGAAGGAACTAGATCCTTCCTTTGGGTCAATGATTTTGAAGTCGACCTTGGTTGAGATTCCTTTTATAATCGTATCGACATTTTTCCAAACTCCAATAGGCTCAATTAGGCCCTAGTTAGCTAGTTTCAAGTATATTCCTGACTCATAGAGTCGAGGTCTTCCCATTTGTTCCCAAGTGTCACGAGTCATGATGTTTACTTGTGAGTCGAAGTCGAGCACTACTTGTCGGACGTGGTATCCTTCGATTTCCAGGTCGACAAGTGGGTCGGCATCACCTTTGTCTTTTTTATTTAAGATATAGATGGTATTTATTTGTTTTTCAAAGTTGGTACATTTTATTTCATACAACAAATCGATAAACTGAGATACTGAGTTGTCTTTTTGTACGAGCTGGATTAATTCATTTATTGTGTTATGTCGAATGTCATGAATGTGTTCTTGTCATGCAATTTATTTGAATACATTGGTTGCTTATTTGTAGGTTTTTTTTTCTTTTAGTGGGTCAGGATAGACATGTTTCTCTTTTATTTTACTGATTCTTGTGTTATCAGCTCCTATTTTTGTTCCTTGTCGAGTTAAAAATATGAAAAAAATTTGTGTTTATTACATCAGTTTTTTTCACATAGGACAAGACATTAACCTTTTTCTTTGTATTTATTTTTTCTAACATTAACATCAACCTTTTTATTTGTATCACCCATCGATCAAAAGTCTTGCTAGACGTCAGTGGTATGAGCGAGCAAAGTTAATTGCGAAGTCTGACTGGGAGTAAAGCACTAATTATTTTTAGAAGTTGGAAATCATGAGTCGTGTACTCCATCATGACTAGGAATTCACCGCTAAATATTTATTCCAGTCCACCATATTATAAAAACTACCAATACTACTGATAAATGCCGCTAGTTGAATGTCTTGAATGTCTTGAATGAACCAACGATTGGCCATTGAAGATAATGCAACCGACCAGTATAGTTGGATGACTTACATATGTTATCATGGAGCAACTAGATGAAAATTGATCGATATACTTTTTCATAAAGAATCTTTGTCTGAGACTCCATCGGCTAAGAGAAGCTCCACGACCAAATGTGAAGCATGTTGGATACCATCCGCAAGCTACCACTGATCAAGTAATGAATTGAAATAGCAATTGACCTGCGATGTATCCGTCATGTTAGATAGTTGTCTGTTGGATATGCAGTATTTGTGAGGAAACCAATAAAACATGCAAGAATAAAAAAATGATGAAATTGTGACTCAATGCTCCACCGCTACTGCGCTGTTGAAGATGTTTTTATGCGAAAGGATCATTGTATAGTTTCTTAACATCATGTAAATTGGTTATTTAATGGTGTGCATATGGGTGGTGAAACAAATTCCATTACATAAATATAGAATTCCATCACATGGAGGATAGTCGATCAATGAAGAACAACATTGCCACCAGTCGACATGTAGAGGATCAGAAATTTGATGCACCTTCTATGCATAAGTGTGTCACTTTGATGAAAGGAAGCCTCACGACAGACAATGATCACATTCAAGTAGAATTCATACTACAACAAACAAAAGAAGAACTTAACTCCAAATGATGACATCAGAATAGTTGAACCCCCTAGTATATATTGCAAATATGTTCCTCAGTTGTGACCTCAGAAATCCAGAAAGCAGAGAAATGGCATATAATGTCGAAGAGCCAAAAGGCCCTGCATGCCTAAACCGATGGAGATTCCGGTCAGATGAGCTAGGGTGAGGCTTTAAATCAAAATACCTCGTTGCAGAAGAATATGGTTAACCACCGTTGTGAGAGGATGAGACTTCGATGGACTACTACCAGATTGAAGATGGAGGCTGAAGAGTAACTAGTTAAGTAGAGCCTTGTACATGTGTGTTTTCCTATCAAGATGGTGGCTGTTGCGACTAAGCACCTATGCAGACCAGTATGCATGGTTGATGCACAATGAGAACTACTTTAGTAGTAGCATAAATCCAGGATGTTGATACATTTTTCTTCGGGACGAAGAAAGGCTTTGTTCATGGGGGAGATGTTGGAGGGGATAATAGGCCTTCCCTAAAGTCGTCATATGTTATAATGTATTAAAATATATGATTAGATCATCTTAACAAATGAATGGTTGGACTGGGTACAACCGCTCCAACCTCTCTCTTCATGTATAAGAATACCATCTATTGAATGAATACAATGGTTAAGCGCTTGACCCAATATGTGCTCTTTCTGTGATGGTTAATGTGTGCATATTACTTCTGCCTGCTTGAATACAACAAGTTCCTACTTGAACGATCTTAAAAAGGCACATATAAGGTTATCTAGTAATCCAGATTAGTTGGTTTTTCAGATAATGAATAAAGCAAGGGGGAACTACTCAACAAAAATAAGTTATGTTGGTCTTTAGGGGCCACCCCCTATAGACATAAAATGGTGGTGGGGGGAGCCTTGGAAAGTCAAGGCCCCTCATAAGGGGATGTTATCCATGTTGTTAGCCTTAAAAAATACCGTTCTAACTTGGGAACTGATGGGGAAAAGAAACAAAGTTGGGCTTGGAATTTGTATACTTTGCAGAAATAATGAGAACACATCACACATTTTCTTAGACTATGCATTTTTGCACCAAGTTTGGACAGAAGTGGAGGAGTGGTTGGGTTGCTAAATTTTTGGAGCAAACCTGCGATAGCCTTATTGTCCGAAGGAGTGGTATACCAGAAGGGACCAGAAGCAGATTAAGGAAATACCTCTGTCAGTGGTGTGGGGAATTTGGTTGGCCAACTTTTAAGGAAAAGCTACTCCATCCTTCTGGATTATCACTTAGGTACACTCAATACTTCAATTCTACAAATAAGTTCCAAAGCTAAAACCTGTTAGGTCGTTGAAGGAGGTGATCATTGAAAAAATGGGAATTATTTGGTGGGGCACGCCAAGGCCCTGGTAACATATGTAGTGTTAAGTGCATCTGCCACATTTCAAATGCTCATTACTTACAGGTCAAGGAAAACTTGGGGAGAGGAACAAACAATGTTGAGGAATTGAAAGGCCTATTAATTTTGATAAAAAATGCTATAGACAAAGGAATATTTCATATACATGTACATGGAGACTCTCTCAGAACTGTTAATTGGATGTAGGATCAGTTGCATATGCATGACATCTACTGACACACTCTAGTAGGGTAGCTAAATTCAATCTCTGGGGTCTTTTAGAAGATTACTTTAAAGCATGTGTTTATATAATTAAAAATTCTAGTTGATACCCTTTTTACACATGGTCTTCATCTCCAGAAAAATCAAGTGAAACTAGTAGATTACTTTGATGGGAAATTAGTGGGGGTCGGACAGACCTCTATGGAGGATTACTGAATTTCACACAAGAATAGATCTGCATTCTAATGAAATCATGACTGTTTTTAGACCCTATTTTTTTATGTAAAGGATTTTAACTCTCTTGTAACTGCAACTATTTCCCAAATTTTTTAAAAATTTTGGACCCTCTTTTTAATTTTATCTTGCCTGGATTTATTTGTTTTCCTGAACTCTATTTTTCCCTCTGCTATAAATTTGAATTGTTTGAAGTTGAATTAGATTGCTTTCCTTCATTTCAGAAGTTGAATGCTTTTTTTTTTTTCTGCCAATGCTTTTGACAGTGGATTTAAAGTTTGATTTGAAAATGATGTCCTTTTGATCTGAATGATTTCCTTCATTGCTATCAAAAGTCTATTTATGTTTGGGTCAAAGCTTTATTTCTCTTTGCTGCCGTTGATTCGGAGGTGAAATGAACTAATGTTATCGCTGCCCAGCCAAAAGTCTTTTGAGCACTTAACGCTTTGTTTTTTCGATATTTTTTTCGCTATCAGAAGTCTGTTAATGTTTGCATCGAGGAATTAGTTTTCTATATCACCATTGGTTCAAAGAGAAAACAGAGAACGTTCCCACAAACAGTTCTTATTTTCACCGATGTCATGGTTTTATTGCTCAAACCTTTTACTTTGCAATGATTTTGTTTTCGCTATCGAATTGTTTTTGACAAGCAGTCGGAGTTTTAGTATTGAATGACACCGCCATTTCGGAGGCCTTATTGTTTGTCTCACTGACACTATGTATTATTTTGCATCTCAAGGTTCCGATGAGTTAGTTATTGCTTGTTTTGATCTCCGAAGGTTTTGTGATCCGTGGAACCTGCAGTTAGTTTGTCTTCCGTCATTGCGGCTTTCTAGTGAACTATTCTGCTGACGCATTATGGTTAGTCCTTCCACTCACCGATACCAACCTTTAGCACTTAGTGTTTCTAACCGTCGATGATTTTCAGTTGACCGCAGAACCCGTAGTCTGTATGTTTCCCACCGTTGCGGCTGCAAAGTGATCTATAGGCCCGATGTTTAGAGGCTCTTCTTGCCGATAGATTTGAAATCCACCAATGCATAAACCTTAGAGATTTTGATCACTGACATTTCAGTTTGTCATAGAACCCGTAGTTTTCTGCTACTCGTCGTTGCGGCTCTTTTGTGAACTAACCATCTGACATATAGTTGTTTCGTTCGCTGGTGAAGAGTTTTTCCTCCCGATGCTTAGTGTTTTTCTTGCTGTTAGGGTTTTCCCACTGATTTGGTGTGCTTTTACCCTATTTCATGGGCGATGGAGGTTTCTAATTTTTTTGATCAAGTTGGGGATTTCGTGATGAGAACATAGTACAGGGCTTCACATTTGATGATTAATCTTATTGATAGTGTGGTTTATGTTTTATTGAAAAGTTAGATGATATTGAATGCAGTCCAGATTAATGATGAGTTTTTCGTTTTTAACTACAAATGGACTTACGAGGATTTTTCAGACCCATCCTAGTGATTGATGCTGCAAAGAAGACATATCTAAAATACAAAGTAGAAGAGAGTTAACTGAAGAATGGAACAGGAGAAAGGAAAAGGAAGAAGCAGAGATGAACAAAGGAGAAGGAGAAATTGAGGGTCTAAGATCAACAAGATCTAAAATATACCAATGGATTACTGAGTAGAATTGATAGCAGTAGAGGCCTAGGATTGGGAAAAGTTCATCAATTACCAAGGTGGTCCCTCTTTATAAAGTGCTCTTAAATTTTAATTCAAAATGTAACGTATTGTATTAATCATGAGCACTTACTAAAGACAAAGTTTTGGGATTGAAATATTGTGGAAGCCCAAAGGTCATCGAGGGGCAGCCCAAAGATTGTTGCTTTTGTATAAATATAGGATAGTTAGATGTAGATAAAGGAATTTTTCCAGATAGATTTGTGAGAGTATGTTTTAAGAAGAATTATTTCCTTCTGCAATAAAAAATTACAAGTTTCCTGTTGGAGAAAGCTTGGTGGAATGTTTCAAATGCTATGCTATGGATCTATTGCATGTGAACTATTTCGTTTTCAGCCTGGGTCCATTAACCAGGAGATATTTCTAACTATTTGAACCTATGTTCTTATTATGAATGTGATCTAGTTTATTCTATGAAATTTCCACTATGAGTAATGAAGGCTTTTCATAAACAATAAGCTATCTTGTTGTTCTTATATCTATTAATGTTCATGTGTTTTGAAATGAATAACAACTATCTGTGAATTTTCTTATTGCATGCGTAGAAATACATTACTCGTTGATAAATGATAATCTTGCTCCCTAGGGATAGGTTAGATAGTTAGTTTCAGGTTCTTGCTGTGTGTGATTTAGATGCGAGAGAGTTAAGACGAGAGGTAAGAGCCTGTGCATCACATTGTGACTGCTCCTCATATTCTCTATCAATCTACATTTTTATATAGGCACTTGCACATCATACTTAAATTCAAAAAACTAAAATATACACAATGGACTGGACCATAACCGGTAAAACCTTTATTTTGTTACTTGACCTACAGTAGCCGGACCATAAACCAAATGGATTCCCCATATCAAACAATAATGAGATAGTTGGGAACGTTTATTGGGGAGAATCCCTAACTGTTGTTACCTGCAATTTTCCAGACCTCAACAGTTTTTGGCGCTAGAAGGATTGCAGCCAGTGCATGGCTGTCTAAGGAAACCGATTTCCTTGAAATTATTCCACCAGTGACAGTTCTGAAAGCAATTTGTTTCCTAATCCAACTCCGGAAGAAAAGGTTAAAGAGCATCTATATTCTGTCGATAATGAAGTACTTGATGATCTGAGAAGATTTACTAGGGCTTATGTGAAGAATATTGGAGGATTACCAATTATTCTTGTCTTACCTAGAAGAGAATATCGGAACAAAGACCGCCCTATATTAGAAGACGCAGTGTTGGTTGAAGATTTTGAAGAACTAGTAGAAACAGCCTTACAGGAAGTTGTTTAACCTATGAATCAGTTGGACCTAGATACACCTTACTGTTCACCTATGCATACCCCTGTTCATTCACCACCTCACTCTCCACTTAAAATCATGGAAAATGTAAACGCAAATCAGCCACCCAACCCACCAAATCCACCACCTGCTTGGAGAGCTAGGTCACCATTAAACCTAACACCTCCTTTGCTTGATTTGCCCCAAGCTTTTGAGAAAATGTTTCCTAAGTTTGACCCAAGTGAAAAGATTCTGGTAGATGATCATTTGCAAATATTTTAATTGGCTATAGAAGGACTACGGGCTGGAGAACATGAATATGTTGTCTGTAGATTGTTCCACATACCCTGAAAGGAGCAGCAACCTCATGATATTTTGCTCTGCCTACAAATTCAATCATAGACTGGGACACATTTGAAAGAATATTTAGGAGTAAATATTCTGTCCAGAAAACTCATGCATCTCTAATGAAAGGATTATGCGCTTTAAAGAAAGAAAGAAAAGAAAAAGTACATAGTTTCACTCAAAGGTTTGCTGCTTATCTTAAAAGAAATTATGTAGTTGATAACCCCTGTGATAATGTTCTGATTGAATACTATACTTCAGCTCTAGGGCCTAAATTGGCTATGTTTTCCAAGATTTTAGTCAAGCCTACATTGTCAAAAACTTATGACGAAGCTGAGAGAGTAGAAGCTGAAAAAGAGAGCATAGAACATTATCCTGAACAATCGGGAGAAAAATTTTTTGGTAAAAAAGCTTTATTACTCACTAAGCCTAAGGATGAGCAATCACATGACTTTGAAGGAATGTTGAAAATGATGTAGAAGTTATCTAACAGAGTGATATATTTGGGAAAAGAAAAGGAGGCCCATAAAGCATAAAATCCTTACTATAAAAGGAGAGAAGATAACAATCAATCGAAACATCCTCCACACAGTCCTGCATCAATGGATTTAACTAAGGCAAGTATGGATAGTTTTTGCACCTTTCATCAGTAGCCTCATTCTGAGAAAAATTGTCCCCAATGGATAAATTTGATGACATTAGTAATGAATCAGCTATTGGACTCCAAAATAACAGAAGCCGATGAGGAGGAGGGAAAAGATAATCAACCCTATGAAAAACAAGAAGAGGATGCTTTAGTTTTATGGGACTGTGTCTCACTATTTTATACAGAAGAGGAAGGTTCATTGAAATAGGAAGAAACATCATAAACAAATGTGACAACAAGAATTCAAGGTTTGTTAAATAAAGACAATTCGATACTCCCGAAAATTAAGAGACTTCAAGAGAATGTAAAGAAAATTCAGAAGAGCACCACAACTGATAAAATACCCGAATTCACCATTTCGAGTCAAAATCCAAAGAAAATCAACATGCTTGTTAATCTTGTTGAAGAGAAGATTGATAATGTAAAAAATAATCTCGAAGAACATAATATCGAGTATAATATTGTGGAATATATTAAAAGGGCTAAGGAAAATATCTCACTGTTTGAAATGTGTAATGTGCCTCAGTAGAAAGAAAAATTGTTAAAATCACTTGAACTACCTGAGGAAAATCTTCCCACTGACAACCAACCTAAAGAAGAAGAAATTGGTGAAGGAAGTGTGGGAGGTAAGTCTAAATACAAAAACCCACCATTTCTCCTAAGTTTTGAAATTTTTAACCATAACATGCACAACTGTTTAGTAGACTCAGGGGCATTAGACAATTTTATGCCACTTTCAGTCTGCAAGAAGATAAATGGACAACCTAAACCATCTACCTGGCAGGTTATTCAGTTAGACAGAACAGCTATGAAGGTAATTGGGGGAATGGAGGATGTTCTGATTCAATTATATTCAAATGAAAAGGTATGTCAGTTCATCAATATTGTAGTAGCAGACATACCTAAGGCTTATGGACTTGTTTTGAGTCAGGATTCGTCAGCCAAGATAAATGGATATTTTACATAAGATTGGTCACATATGTGGTTTCCTTATAAGGGAAGTCCCAATCAAATAAAATTATTAAGAGATCCCCACATGAAGCACAATGTTACTCAGTTGGAGGGTAAGAATGAACAAGTGAATTCTGTATTGGGAAATTACTTCATTGAATTAGAACTAGGAAACTACCAAGCGGAGGAAGCCAACAGTACACCAGACACCTAGCCTGATCTCCTTCGATTTTCACGGGCTGATAAGATTGATTGTAAAATAGTAGATTTAGTTTTGGATGTAGTTTTTGATTTAGGTATAGTAGAAGTAGATAGTTTTTGGGCACTTTTTTTTTATGGATCTAAAACATTGGAAGGATCAGGAGCCGGCTGTGTCTTGATTGATCCAAAGAAAAATAAACATTTTCTTTCATGTAGATTAGAGTTTGAATGTACCAATAATACAGTCGAATATGAAGCATTAGTTCAGGGACTAAGAAAAGCAATTGAATTAAAAGCAGAAAATATGAAAGTGTATGAGGATTCTAAAATAACTATAAAGCAAATTCGAAATCAGATACATTACATTTCACCTCATTTAAAATCTTACCAGAATGAAGTGTGGGATTTGATTAAAAAAAAATTGCATTTAATATTGTATCCATTCCTAGACTAAAGAATGCAACAACTGACTTGTTAGCTACCTCAGTTGCAAGGCTTGAACCTTCTAATAATAGATGTTCTATTGAATTACTTTTCAGGCCTTCCGTTCCAGACATGGTCACCAATTTATGGGTTTTTTATGATGATCAACAAATCCTGGAATGTTTGATGAATGATGAGACTTTCAAAAGGGCAATTATCGATGATGAAGAACACCAAGCTGAGTTAAAATTCAACAAATTTATTCCTAAAGGGGTCAGGACCTTAGAGCGGATGTTTGATTTAGACAACAAGTTCAGAAGACCAGCAAATGTCAAGACTCATAGCTCATCTTTACAATTCAAGCTGATAAATTTAAGAATTGAAGTTGAACCCAAATATGTAAATTTGGGAAAGTGTTGTTCTCCTGGTGAAAGAAAAAGTTCATTATTTTGTTCGAACAATACAAAGATGTGTTTTCCTGGACATATGAAGAGCTTAAAACATATGAAACCAAGATTATACAACATGTCATCCCTATTAGATCTAGATTCAAGCCTTATCAACAACCTTTGAGGAAGATGCATCCAAAACTGGAACCTTTAATTCAAAGTGAAGTGAAAAAAATTATTGGATGCCAAAATTATATTCAAAGTCAGACACTCAGAATGGGTTTCAAATTTGGTGCCAGTAAGGAATAAATCCGGATAAATCCGGCCATGTGTGGATTTCAGAAACGTCAATCGTGCTTCGGATAAATATTACTATCCAGTCCCACCCATGGATCATATATTGCAAGTGGTTTCGGGTTCTGGGTTATTTTCATTATTAGATGGATTCTCTGGCTATAATCAAGTATTAGTAGTTAAAGAGGATAGACTTAAAACCAAATTCAGAACAAAGTGGGCAACTTTTGCTTAGAGAAGAATTCCCTTTGGACTCATAAATGTTGTAGCTACTTTCCAAAGGGCCATGGATATAGCTTTCCGCGGTCTGATTGGCCGTAGTGTTGTGGTATATCTCGATGATGTCACGATATTTTCAAAAAAGAGAGAATAACACGCATTCCATCTAAGAAATGTGTGTTTATGGTTATAGAAGGAAAGCTACTGGGTCATGTTGTTTCTAAAAAAGGGATCTCCATAGACCCAAAAAGGATGAAGGCCATCGAACAGATCCCTTTACCCCATAACAAAAAGGGTATGCAATCATTCATGGGGACAATTAATTTCGTTTGAAGGTTTGTACTAGATTTTGCTCAAATTGTTAAACCTTTGCAGTAAATGGTGAAACAAAGTGTGCAATTCAAGTGGACTGATGTGGAGAAGAATGCATTCAGTAAAATAAAGACATGTATTGCTCATGCACCATCTCTTAAAAGTCCAAATTTCAAAAAGGATTTTATTTTGTACACTTTCGCATCCCATGATTCATTGGTAGCGGTACTTACACAGAAAGAAGATGGGGGAGATGAGTAACCCATATCATTTATGAGCACTAGTTTGTAGGGAGCTGAATTCAATTACCCAGTTGTGGATAAACAAGCTTATGCAGTATTCAAAGCGGTAAAACAATTCAGGCCATACATACTTAAGAACTAGACTAAGGTAATAGTTCCACACCCAGCTGTGAGATATATTTTTTTACAAAAGGAATTAGGAGAAAGAAGAGGCAACTGGGCAACAGCTTTACAAGAATATGATCTCAAAATCAAACCAGCATCTATAGTAAAAGGGCAGGGATTGTGCAAACTAATGGCTGAAATTAAAGACAATGAATAAAACAATTGGGACAATGAAGCTGAGTTACATATGATGGATGTCTATCATCTTTTCACAGCTCCAAATTCCTGGTACCAAGACCTTGTTCATTACCTTCAGGAAGGATTGTTGCTAGAACATTGGAATTCCAAACAACGAAGAGCATTGCACCTTAAATCAGCTGCATATCAAATCATTGATGGAATATTATTCATAAATAATTATGATGGATTCCTTCTCAGATGCTTAGAGAAAGAAGATGCAAAGAAGGTCATAACAGAATTACATAATGGGCCTGCTAGAGGTCATTTTTCTGGAGATACGATAGCCCATAAGATTCTTAGAGCTAGATACTATTGGCCTACACTGTTCAAGGATGCATATGCCCATGTCAAAAAATGTGATATCTTCCAGAGGTGTGGGGGAAGACAACCCAAAGCAGCAGGACCATTGAAGCTTTTGATGATAACAGAACCATTCGAGCAATGGGGGATTGATATCATTGGGGAGGTAAAACCAAATTCTTCCTTGCAACACAAATACATTTTGATGGCAATCGACTACTTCACTAGATGGGTCGAGGCCATTCCATTACGTAAAGTGAATGAAGATGCGGTCATGGATTTCTTTCAAGATCATATTATGACCAGGTTTGGGGTTCCAATTTCCCTTGTTTTTTATAATGCTACTTATTTTTCTTCTATTAGATTAACTGCATTTTCTCATGAAAGAGGAATCAAGTTGCATTATTCTGTGAACTATTACCCAGAAGGAAATGGTTTGGAAGAATCTACCAACAAGAATCTGATTAGGATCTTAAAGAAGACTATGATAGAAAACCAGAGAAGTTGGCATTTAGCATTACCAAATGCTCTTTGGGTTGACAGGGTTACACCCAAGAATTCCATAGGTGTGTCACTTTATACCCTTGTTTATGGAAACGAACCTATTCTTCCTCTGAACATCATGCTACAATATTCCATAATATCTTAGGGGTCTAGAGTCATAGATAGCGAAATCCTACATATTAGAATCTATAATCTTTTCAAAGTGGAAGAGTCTAGATCCAAAGCCAAAGAACATTTTAACCATCAACAGGAAGTAGTGAAACGGTGGTTTGATAAGCTTAATGCTGGAAAAAAGGAATTTGAAGTGGGAGATCTGGTTCTTAAGTGGGATCACCCGCATGATGAAAAGGGAAAACACACGAAGTTTCAACAGTTATGGGTAGGCCCTTTTTAGATTGTAGGAAAGATTGGCCCCTCAACCTACAAGTTGCAAGATTTACAAAGGTGGGAAGAGAACTTACCAGTTAATGGTTTAGTTCTCAAACCTTATTTTTCTTGATTTTTGTTTTTATTTTCTACCTAAATAAACTGATTTGGATGTTTATTTTTTATTTATTTTATTTCTGTTTGTTTTAGTTAGATTTTGATTGATTTCAATAAAAGAAGCAAGCTTTTGGTTGCATGGAGAGCATCAGAATTCTTGATTAACTAAAATCCTCAATTATAATATTATGTATTATTGATTTATCTGAAAGAATTCTTCTAGTTTAGAAGTTTTCCTAAATGTCTATGAACACATTGAAGTCCTACTTAATCCTTGTAAAATAACTCAGGATCGAAAGGTCTAGAATACTATTTCGGGGCTCCATCCATCTCACATTAAAAAATGTCTTAGGGGGTGACAACAAAAGACTCATGGAAAGGAAGCAGGGTAAACACTACATTGTATATAAATGATCCCATGCCAAGAATTGAAAGCCAAAAGGAAAATAAGAATAAAAAATCTTCTAAGAAAGCAATATGTATCAAAACGAAGTACTGAACCATATGAGTACAAAATTGCCAAAGTTCTTCTCCGTCCATGAGCTGAAAATTAAATACATCTCTCACACAAAAGGACACTATGGATAGAGGAGCCTAAATAAAAAATTCAGAAAGAAAGGCATGCAGGAGGACTCAAAAAGGACAAAAAATTCCAATAGCACAAAAGTGAAAAATGGCATGGGAATGAGGAACAAATGAATATTTATGTTTACCATATGTTACAATCCTATGGTGTCCAAGCTGGGAGCTACCCGGATACAGAGGTAAAACATTGAAACTCATATTCCTGGCCTCAAAAGAGTTATATTGACTTTAAAACCTTGGTTTCCATTTTCCTAAATTGGACTATCATCAATGATTAAAAGTACATACATTTTCCATTTGAGGAATCCAGACATCTACAAGAATTCAACATGTTGGTTTTATTGTCAAACAGTCTGTTACTTAAGGAAGAAATTGTCCAAAGATCTGGGTTCACTAGGTAGTCACCAATTGTTGCAGCTGCCACTATTTCCCAAATTTAAAAAAAAAAATTGGACCCTCTTTTTAATTTTATCTTGCTTGGATTTATTTGGTTTTCTGAACTCTGTTTTTCCCTCTGCTATAAATTTGAATTGTTTGAATTTGAATTGAGGTAGACTGCTTTCCTTCATTTTGGAAGTTGAATGATTTATTTTTGTCTGCTAATGCTTTTGACTGTGGAGTTAAAGTTTGATTTGAAAATGATGTCCTTTTGATCTGAATCATTTACTTCGTCACTATCGAAAGTCTATTTATGTTTGGATCGGAGCTTTATTTCTCTTTGTTGCCGCTGTTTCGGAGGTGAAACGAACTAATGTTATCATTGCCCAGCCGAAAGTATTTTGAGCACTTAACGCTTTGTTTTTTCAATATTTTTTTCACTGCCAGAAGCTTGTTAATGTTTGTGTCAGGGCATTGGTTTTCTATATCACTGCCATTTCGGAGAGAAAATAGAGAACATTCCGACGAACAGTTCTTATTTTCATCGATGTCGTGGTTTTATTGCTCAAACGTTTTACTTTGCGATGATTTTGTTTTCGCTATCGGATAGTTTCTGACAAGCGGTCGAAGTTTTAGTCTTGAATGATGACACAATTTCATAGGCCTTGTTGTTTGTCTCACTAACGCTACGGAGTATTTTGCATCTCGAGGTTTCGATGAGTTAGTTATTAGTTGTTCCGATCGTCGACGGTTTTCTGATCCGCGGAACCTGCAATTAGTTTGTCTTTCGCTGTTGCAGCTTTCTAGTGAACTATTCTGCCGACGCATTATGGTTAGTCCTTCTACTTGCCGATGCTGACCTTTAGCACTTAGTGTTTCTAATCGCCGATGATTTTCAGTTGATTGTGGATCCCGTAGTTTGTATGTTTCCCACCGTTGCAACTACAAAGCGATCTATAGGCCTGATGTTTAGAGGTTCCGCTTGCTAATAGATTTGGAATCCACCGATGCATAAACCTTAGAAATTTTGATCGTTGACATTTCAGTTTGTCATGAAACCTGTAGTTTTATGTTACTCATCGTTGCGGCTCTTTTTTGAACTAACCATCCGACATATAGTTCTTTGTTCGCCAGTGAAGAGTTTTTCCTCCCAATTCTTAGTGTTTTTCTTGCCTATAAGGTTTTCCTGCCAATTTAGTGTGCTTTTACCCTATTTCATGGGGGACTGAGGTTTCTGATTTTTTTTATCAAGTTGGGGATTTCGTGATGAGAACACAGTACAGGGCCTCACATTTGATGATTAGTCTTATTGATAGTGTGGTTTATGTTTTATTGAAAAGTTAGATGATCTTGAATGCAGTCCAGATTAATGATGAGTTTTTCATTTTTAACTACAGATGGACTTAAGAGGATTTTTTAGAACCAACCTAGTGATTGATGCTGCAAAGAAGACATATCTAAAATACAAAGCATAAGAGAGTTGGCTGAAGAATGGAACATGAGAAAGGAAAAGGAAGAAGCAGAGATGAACAAAGGAGAAGGATAAAGTGAGGGTCTAAGATCAACAAGATGTAAAAAATACCAATGGATTACTAAGCAAAATTGATAGCAGCAGAGGCCTAGGCTTGGGAAAAGTTCATCAATTACTGAGTTGGTCCCTCTTTATAAAGTGCTCTTAAATTTTAATTCAAAATGTAACGTGTTGTATTAATCAAGAGCACTTACTAAAAACAAATTTTTGGGATTGAAAGATTGGGGAATCCCGAAGGTCATCGAGGGGCATCCCAAAGGTTGTTGCTTTTGAATAAATATAGGATAGTTAGATGTAGATAAAGGGATTTTTCCCAGATATATTTGTGAGAGTATGTTGTAAGAAGAACTATTTCATTTTGCAATAAATAATTACAAGTTTTCCTATTGGAGAAAGATTGGTGGAATGTTTCAAATGTTGTGCTATGGATCTGTTGAATGTGAACTATTTCATTTTTAGCTTGGGTCCATTAACTGTGAGATCGTTCTAACTCTTTGAACATATGTTCTTGTTATGAATGCACTCTACTTTATTGTATGAAATTTCCACTCTGAGTAATGAAGGCTTTTCATAAACAATAAGCTATCTTGTTGTTCATATATCTATCAATGTTAATGTGTTTTTAAATGAGTAACAACTATCTATGATTTTTCTTAATGCATGCATAGAAATACATTACTCATTGATAGATGATAATCTTGTTCCCTAGGGATAGGTTAGATAGTTATTTTAATCTTGTTTCTTGTTGTGTGTGATTTAGATGCGAGAGAGTTAAGACTAGATGTAAGAACCTGCACATCACAGTGTGACTGCTCCTTGTATTCTCTATCAATATGCATTTTTAGATAGGCACTTGCACATCATACTAAAATTCAAAAAACTAAAATATACATGGTGGACCGGGCCGTAACCGGTAAAACCTTTATTTTGTTACTTGACCTATGGTAGCTGGACCATAAACCAGATTGATTCCCCATACCATACAATAATGGGCTAGTTGGGAACATTTATTGGGGAGAATCCCTAACTGTTGTTACCTATGATATTCCAAGCCTCAACAAGATCCTAGAAGCTTGCTTCTATCTCTGAAAGATTATGTTTGTAGCTTACGGATATACACTGACAAGTAGGAGACACCACTCTTTGAGAACTGTTCCTTGGGCACCTGATGAGTTATAGCATTTTTCTGTGGTTTCTTTAGAAATTGAAGTTTATATCAATATCCACCGAATACCAAACAAGGTCACTCATTTAAATAATTCAAGTATAGAAATTTATGTTCCAGGAAAAAAGTCATTTGAGGATGCTTATAAATGTCCCTGAATTACTAATCATCAAGTTCTACATCTTGTTTAAAAAATGAAAGAGAAACCAGTTTTGCACCGCTCTACCTGGAATAAAAATATCACCAATCCCAAGCATAGAATAAGGTAATAAAACTTGATGTTGCAAACACCTCTTTAACACTAAAACTAGATATTCAAGCCCCTAATGATACTACAACTTGGAGGATTTTTCTGCTTTTGCAGATCTTCATGGCTACTCACAAAATATGCATGTATTATCATCCAACTTTTGTGACCACCATCAAGTAGAATATCCAAGGATGAAGTATGTGTTATGGAAAAATCAAGACTTATTCTAACAAGTATGCAGATTTAAATGCTTCAAGATTCTTACTAATAGTTGCAACATCGTAGAAGGTTATGTCTATTCCGATTTTTGAAAACTCAAAAATAGTAGTCAAATGGATTAAAGGAATTGGGGTATTCTTAAGTAGTAATCTTAATTTTTTAGGTGATGATGTTAAATCAATTGCAAGAGGCTTCAAGTCAATTTCCTTCCAGCATGCGTATACAGAACAAAACACAAAATATGAGAGACTGTCTAGAGAAGTTCACTAGGTGGTTGAGGGTAGGGTACTGTATGAAGACATCAGAGATGATACTTCTTCACTCTCCTAAGCTAGGTAATACCAGAAGCTACGCACTGTATTTTTCTTGTTGCTAGAAACTTGAAGATAACATGGTTTTAATGTTTAATTTATATGATGTGGATGATTAATTATTATGATGTAATGTATTCAAGACTATGAATTAATGACATCTAGACAGTTCGACTGAAGAAAGAAAAAATAGCTTGAAATGTGGAAGGTCAAAAAAGACCTACTTTTTTTGCTGACATCGATAAAAAAATTTGAAGTAATGGGGATAGTAGTAAGCTTTACAAGCTCCTTACAGTGTTCCCTCACAAGTGTTGAAGCACATTCACAATGTGATTTCTTTTCTCCTAGAGTAGAAATGACCATTTTTTCATGGAATTAAAAAAGGAATCAAGAATTAGATGATATGATGTATTAGTTGAGTTGTCTCAAATCAGTGAAAACCTCATACTTGGAGAATGTAGAGAAATATTATTGGCTCTTATATAGCATGGAAGGCAGAGAATGGATCACAATTAAGGTTTGGAGTAGATGCGGTGATGGGGTGTGAAAGGGACAGCCTTCTTCCTGAAAAAATGATTTTTGATATGCAATCCATCGTAAGGTGCACCCTAAATTTATTGGGTAAACCAATGGATTCTACAATATGGAACTAGGTTTGGCTTAATGCTCAGGAAATTGGGGTGGTAGGAAGAGGCCCAGTTGTGGGGTTCCTACTTGAACGATCTTAAAAAGGCACATATAAAGTTATCCGGTAATCTGCATGAGTTGGTTTTTTAGATAATGAATAAAGCAAGGGGGGACTACTCAACAAAAATAGGTTATGCTGGTCTTCAGGTGTCGCCCCCTAAAAATGGAAAATGGTTGTGGGGGGAGCTTTGGAAATTCAAGGCCCCTCTTAAAGGGATGTTATCCATGTTTTTAGCCTTAAATAATATGGTTCTAACTTGGGAACTAATGCGAAAAAGAAACAAAGTTGGGCCTAGGATTTGTATACTTTGCAGAAATAATGAGAACACATCACACCTTTTCTTAGACTATGCATTTTCGCACTAAGTTTGGAAAGAAGTAAAGGACTGGTTGGGTTGCTAAATTTGTGGAGAAAACCTACCATAGAATACTATCTAAAGGAGTGGTATACCAGAAGGGACCAGAACCAGATTAGGGAAGTACCTCTGTCAGTGGTATGGAGCATTTGGTTGGCCAACTTTTAAGGAAAAGTTACTCCACTGAGAAAATTGGAATTATTTGGTGGGGCACGCCAATGCCCTGGACAAATATGTAATGCTGGTTTCATCCACCACATTTCAAATGCTCATTACTTACAGGTCAAGGAAAACTTGGGGAGAGGAACAAACATTGTGGAGGAGTTTACAGCACTATTACTTTTGATCAAAGATGCTATAGACAGAGGCATATTTTAGATACATGTACATGGAGACTCTCTTAGAACTATTAATTGGATGAAGGATCAATTTCAAATGCAATAAATCTCTTGACAAGCTCTAGCAGGGAAGCTGGAGTCAATCTCTAGGCTCTTTCAGAATATTACTTTAAACCATGTGTTTATAGAATTAAACACACTAGCTGATACCCTTTTTACATATGGTCTTCATCTCCATAAAAATCAGGTGAACCTGGTAGAGTACCTTGATGGGCAGTTAGTGGGGGTTAGACAGACCTCTATGGAGGAGTACTGTGTTTTCACACAAGAATGGAT
This sequence comes from Pseudotsuga menziesii, assembly GCA_001517045.1. Lineage (NCBI taxonomy): Eukaryota > Viridiplantae > Streptophyta > Pinopsida > Pinales > Pinaceae > Pseudotsuga > Pseudotsuga menziesii. Next base: position 132,747 of record LPNX010125676.1, on the reverse strand, counting down.
ATGCATTCTGATGAAATATGGATTGCTTTTAGACCCTCTTTTTTATGTAAAGGATTTTAACTCCTACAAGCTTGCTTATACCTCTTAAATATTATGTTTGTAGCTTACGGATTTACACTGACAAGTAGGAGAAACCACTCTTTGAGAACTGTGCCTTGGGAACCTGATGATTTATAGCAGTTTTCTGTGGTTTCTTTAGAAATTGAAATTTATATTAATATCCACCAAAGACCAAACAAGGTCACTCGTTTAAATAATTCTGGTATAGAAATGTATGTTTCAAGAAAACAATCATTTTAGGATGCTTATAAAAGTCCCTAAATTACTAATCATCAAGTTGTACCTCTTGTTTAAAAAATAAAAGAGAAACTAGTTTTGCACCACTTTACCTAGAATAAAAATATCACCAAGCCCAAGCATAGAATAAGGAAATAAAACTTGATTTTGTAGACACCTCTTTAATGCTATAACTAGACCTTGAAGCCCCTAATGATACTACAACTTAGGGGATTTTTCCGCTTCTGCAGATCTTCATGGCCACTAGCAAAATGTGCATGTATTATCATCCAACTTTTGTGACCACCATCGAGTAGAATATCAAAGGATAATGTATGTGTTATGGAAAAATAAAGACTTATTATAAAAAATATGTAGAGTTAAATGCTCCAAGATTCATACTAGCAGTTGCAACAAAGTAGAAGGTTATGTCTATTCCAATTTTTGAAAGCTCAAAACTAGTAGTCAAATGGATGAAAGGAACTAGGGTATTCTTAAGTAGTAATATTATTTTTTTAGGTGATGATGTTAAAGCAATTGCAAGAGGCTTCAAGCCAATTTCCTTCCAACATGTGTATATAGAACAAAACATAGAAGCTGACAGACCATCTAGAGAAGGTCACCAACTGGTTGAGGGTAGAGCACTGTATGAAGACATCGGAGATGGGATTTCTTCGCTCTTCTAAGCTGGGTAATACCAGAATCCGCACACCGTATTTTTATTGTTGCTAGAGAGTTGAAGATAATATGGTTTTAATGTTTAGTTTATATGATGTGGATGATTAAGGATTATGATGTAATGTAATCAGGGATATGAATCAATGACATCTAGTCAGTTCGACTGAAGAATGAAAAATTAGCTTGAAATGTGGAAGGTCAAAAAAGACCTACTTTTTTTGCTGACATGGATAGTTTTTTTTTGAAGTAATGGGGAAAGTAGTAAGATTTACAAGCTCTTTATAGTGTTCCCTCGCAAGTGCTGAAGCACATTCACAATGTGATTTCTTTTCTCTTGTAGTAGAAATGACCATTTTTCCATGGAATAAAAAAGGGAATCAAGAATTATATGATATGTTGTATTAGTTAAGTTGTCTCAAATCAATGGAAATCTCGTACTAGGAGAAGGTAGAAAAATATTATTGGCTCTTATCTGGCATGGAAGGTAGAGAATGGATCACAATTAAGGTTTGGAGTAGATGCGGTGATGGGGTTTTAAAGGGACAACCTTCTTCTGAAAAAAATGATTTTTGATATGTAATCAATTGTAAAGTGCACCCTAAATTTATTGGGTAAACCAGTGGATTCTATAATATGGAAGCAGGGTTGGATTAATGCTCAGGAAATTGGGGTGGCAAGAAGAGGCCTAGTTGTGGGGTTCCTACTTGAACGATCATAGAAAGAAACGTATAAATTTATCTGGTAATCCCGATGAGTTGGTTTTTTAGATAATGAATAAAGCAAGGGGGGACTACTCAACAAAAATAGATTACGCCGGTCTTCAGGGGCCACCCCCTGAAGATGGAAAATGGTGGTGGGAGGGAGCTCTAGAATGTCAAGGCCCCTCTTAAGAGGATGGTATCCATGTTGTTAGCCTTAAATAATATGGTTCTAAATTAGGAACTGATGGGAAAAAGAAACAAAGTTGGGCCTGGAATTTGTATACTTTGCATAAATAATGAGAACACATCGCACCTTTTCTTAGACTGTGCATTTTCACACCAAATTTGGAAAAAAGTGGAGCAGTGGTTGGGTTGCTAAATTTGTGGAGAAAACTTGGCATAGAAGAATGTATCAAGGAGTGGTATATGAGAAGGGACTAGAAGCAGATTAGGGAAGTACCTCTACCTATGTATGGGGCATTTGGTTGGCCAAGTTTTAAGGAAAAGTTACTCTATCCTTCTGGATTATCACTCAGGTACACTCAATACTTCAATTCTACAAATAAGTTCCAAAGCTAAAACTTGTTAGGTGGTTGGAGGAGGTGATCATTGACAAAATGGGAATTATTTGGTGGGGAACGCCAAGGCCATAGCTAGATATGTAGTGTTGGGTGCATCCACCATACTTCAAATGCTTATTACTTACACATCAAGGAAAACTTGGGGAAAGGAACAAACAATGTGGAGGAATTGACGACACTATTAGTTTTGATCAAAACTACTATAGACAGAGCCATATTTCAGATGCATATACATGGAGACTCTCTCAGAACTATTAATTGGATGAAGGATCAGTTGCATATGCAAGACATCTCTTGACACACTCTAGCAGGGTAGCTGGAGTCAATCTCTGGTGTCTTTCAAAAATATCTATCAGAATATTACTTTAAAGCATCTTTTTATAGAATTAAACACGCTAGTTGATACCCTTTTACATATGGTCATCATCCATAGAAAAATCAGGTGAACCTAGTAGAGTACCTTGATGGACAGTTAGTAGGGGTCAAACGTTCCACTACGGAGGAGTACTGATTTTTCACACAAGAATAGATCTGCATTCTGATGAAATATGGACTATTTTTAGACCCTATTTTTTATGTAAAATATTTCAACTCCTAGAAGCTTGATTCTACCTCTTAAATATTATGTTTGTGGCTTACGGATATAAACTAACAAGTAGGAGACACCACTATTTGAGAACTATGCCTTGGGAACCTAATGAGTTATAACATTTTTATGTGGTTTCTTTAGAAATTGAAATTTATATTAATATCCACCAAAGACGAAACAAGGTCACTCGTTTAAAGAATTCTGGCATAGAAATTTATGTTTCAGGAAAACAGTCATTTGTGGATGCTTATAAAATTCCCTCAATTACTAATAATCAAGTTCTACATCTTGTTTAAAAAATAAAAGAGAAACCAGTTTTGCACCACTTTACCTAGAATAATAATATCACCAAGCCCAAGCATAGAATAAGGCTATGCTGCATTTGCTATGGGAAATAGTAGCTACAACAAAGTTCCAAACATAAAACTAATGATTAAATCAGAAGATATTTCAAAGCTTAAAAAAACATTACATGATGCTCTCTCTACCCAAAATTAAATTTATCCCAAAACCAATAAGCAAGGCGAGAAAAACATGGAAACTAAAAGAATATGAAATAACCTTAATGGGAGCGTCAAAGGAATTGGCTACACCAAAAATTATAGGAGTGAAGAAGACCCAAAAAATATCATATACAAAGAGTCATGCCTAAAAATACACACAAATAACAGCTAAGTCATCTCATAAGGGCGCCATGAAAAAGCGTTTAAAGCTAATATCATTTTCCAACCTCACTACCACAAGTTGCACTTCACAACTTTGTAGTATAGCTGTCATAACAGTATTTCAATTACGTACCACATATTGGTGGACCAATATTATTAATTAAAACTTCGAAAAGTCAGTAAATCACAATCATGGAAAATGATAATTTCATTGCCATTTATGAATTCTATGGATAGTTTTAAGAGTATCACTACTTACAAGTTACAAAAGTTTTTTATATCATTTTTCCTTTTCAGGTGTGCAATCACCTTGGAAGCTATTGTAATATTGAATTTCATGTTCAAATAAAACATCACTAAATATTAAATGCCAAAAAGTTAAATGGCAATCACTAAAAGTGATGACCAATATAGGATTAAAGAAGTTACCAAGAAGATAGCACTAGTTTTGAAGGATCCACGAGACAACATCTTAATACCCTACATAAAATAGGAACACAACATAATCATGAATCTCTGAAACAATTTAGTCAAGTTCCGGTAGAGAAAACGGTCAAGACAGGTTTCATTCAGCAAGGCGGCCCGAGATCAAAACCTACTGCCTTTGGGAGGAAACATTTAAATCCAATCATGCTAAGGGTTGGTGCAGCCCAGGATGGGTGCAATCCATGGGTCATTTTGAGGGATTATATGCCCCTGCTTTGTGGTTTCTCAGACCAAAGGATGGACTAGAAATTCAAAGGTATTTGTAGCAAACAAAAAAAAAAGAATCTCTGAAACAATTTCAAAATTAAAACTCAAAAGATACTGAGGAAGAAAGGTACTAAAACCTTGCTAGTTGCCACTATAATAATGCAGGCATGCTCAAAAATTGTCATTTAAAATTGTGTTATCCAATGATTTATGTATAATTCACCCAATTGATTATGATGCTTTAATTTTCACTCAACCAAAAGACCGATACAGTAACTAAGAAACCCAACTTTACAATAGCGGCTGAGGGGGGAGGAAATATCATCAAGAAAGGACTCAGGAAGCACCCACCCATCAACCTGTGCTAATAATAATAAAGCCATCCAAAATAGCATTATTATCCTGACCACCTATATATTTTATGTGTGTGTGTGTGTAGCCCAAGAATCAGCCCAAGTGGTTTGACTTGCCATGCAGAAGCCATCTTGGCGAAGGAGGTCACAATGTTGAATCCACCTAGATCCCTCAAGGATAGGCATACATGTTGTATACGGGTGGCATTAGCCCCAGGCACCATTGATGAAATGTGAGTAAGTGCCTAGAAGGTTTCTCCGAGGAAGTTTTCCAATATATATATATATATATATATATATATATATATTGCCACCACATCTTCACAGTTACTTGTTCTCATTGCATAGATTTTACAATAGTATTGATCTACAAATGAAACACATTATATTGCTTCCATCCATTGACCATATTTGAATTAAATATCATCTCTCAAGTACTAACTTGCAAAATCATGTTATCAATGAAATTAGAAACCCTAAATTAAACCACAAAAATTTCACACCATTTTTAATACCAACATTCAAATAAGCGTTGTTTAAACATGCTGTGCTATACAAACCTGCATACAAAATGCCAATCCAAAACGTTGTTTTCTAACTAGTGTTTCTTCAATGCATACCACATGCAAAAAAAATTCCTAGGAATAGCAGCCACAAGATGTGACTTGCTGAACTCCACCTCCATAGCCATAAGAACTAGCATTAAACAGGATATTAGCTGACTAAAAACTATGCATCAACATTAATTTATTTAAAAGAGCCTATGCTACTCTTTTATTTCACTTAATGACCCATTCTAGATAATTGAATTAACTACCCATTTCCCTTGGACATGGGCATGCTTAGTTTTGAGACTGTAAGCATCTGCAACCATTAAATCACTTTACCTAACTTTGCAATTTGAACGGCCTTCGAGTATGTAATTGTTATCTATAATGCCAATCGGTACAGTAAAATTAGCTTAATTTTAGTAATATCTTATAGCTCCTTGCATTCTCAAATGATTGGCAGAATGGCATTCATGGGGTCAAATCGTTCTTCAAAAGACCCCAAAGATCAATGTCACATAGAGGTAAAATGATATATACATATATGTATATGTATGAAATATAAAGCGGCTACTCACCTTGAAGAAATATTGTTCTGTAAATTTCGATAGTAGTTTGTTGAAGTCTCTGTTGTTTTTCATTGAATAGGGCCACATGTTGGCACAGTGTAACTTGAATAGGTCCAATGTCCATCTCCCCATTGTAGCTTAATGATTTTTTGTATTGTTTTCAAGAAACCCTGTAAGTGGCCATGAAATTTTTTGACTTTTTCATCAATGAAACTTCAAATGTATCACAAGGTCTTGCCATTACATGATCATAAGAACCACACACATTAATACTAGCAATTGAAGAACATCAATCATATCTAATACAACATGCGACCCCATTAAAATTCTAATAAAATAGAGGAACCATATATTACCTACAGGATTATCAGTTGTCTTCAGTGTTCGATACATCTGCATCCAGAGAAAGAAGAGTGCAATATCTGATATCAGTACTGATCAGTAATTACTTTTTATCTTCACATTCTACAAGAGTACCTTACATCATGAAGGATTTTTTTACCTCCATAAAATGATTGACAAACAATTGATTAGTATTGACATCTATCAAAACAAATATGAATCAAATCTACTCTTCCATTGAAAAGGTCAAAGCGTATATTTGTTACATAGTAGATCAGGACTATCTACAGCTCAAAAAAGTAGAGGGGTGCCCATTGTCAATAAGCACAAACTGAATTTTTATTCTGTAGATACTATTTTTCTTGGCTAAAGACAAATTGTATGTTAACAATTAGAAAAGACATTAGTCCCAGTACTGGGGTCTGTGCAAGTTACGTGCAAACATTTGTCATTTTGCAAAGCTCCTTTTTTTAATCCCATATTTTTCATTTTATTTGTACTCTTTCTGAATCAATCATGAAAATATGTCTTGAAATATTCAACGAAGCATAATCTAAAAATATAATTACAGATATAAGATTCTCTATACACTAAAATAAGTTTATGAAGTTCACTGTCTTAATGAGGAAGGAGGTCGCTTCTACGGTTTGGTTACTGTTGTGACAATCAGGATCAATACCCATGTCCAATTATGTGATATGTTTGTGCTTCTTGTTTTTATACATCAGATTATTTAAGCCCTAGAAATATTGCATCTGGAATCACAAGTTTGAAAACCTTTTTCTCCTAGGTTAATAATTAAAGTAGGAAAGAAGACATGAAGGATAATTGGTCAAATAACCCAAGATCGGGAACATGAAACCTGAATTTTTGTTTTCTCAATACAAGTTTGATGACTTGTTTATTTTCCAGAATTGGGAACATGATTTCAAGACTAATTCCCTACAAATCAATTTCTTGCAAGTTTGTTGAGATGCTCATATCTAGTAGATCCCTAGACAATTGATTTCCTGAAAGTTGTAACACGGATTATTTGTAATGTACTCAAGGATTTGGATAGAGGGCCACTTAATAAGTTGTTCTTGAAGCTCATAAAGGTTAGACCAGGGATGGAACTTATCCATTCAGGTAGTTTGTCATTCAACATATTATTGTTCAGTATTGAGGTCTAGGGATTTCTCTAAAGAGAAAGCTCTTGTGAAAAGTTTCCATGGAAAAAGTTTGAAGTACTATTTAGTATTATAAGAGAGGAAAATTGACCTAGTATCATTGCCGATAGAGGACCCCAGTGTTAGTTTTTCAACATTAAGCTAGCATATCATTAGGATCTTTAACTGAGAGAACAACAAGCACAACAATCAAACACAATAGAAAATGAACATAGTGTTTTTCCTTGGGGAAACCATAAATGGAGAAAACTCCACAACTTCCTCTGAGATAGAATCAGCACCAAAGTGAAACCCAAAACAGTAAGACAATATCCCAACAGCAGTAATCTCTTTCATCTTGCCCCAATGTCTTTATCTTCCTCAACTATGCGCTACACTTGAGTGTGTATAAGATGTCTTCTAAATAGAGAGTCTAGCTCTCTATTTATACTAATCCAAACATGACTAAAACCCTACTAGGGCTGACCTCAATAGGAGATTCTAATAACCCTAGTGCCCCAGAACTGCGGGGACTTTAACCCTTAGACAATAAGAGGGTTACCCACAATGACTTGACATGACTTGTTTACATTATTGATTCTCCCGATCGGAACATCGGGGCATGACATGACATAAGAAAATCCTAGAATAAACATCGGGTTACAATAGATGAGAGATACAAGTGAATACATTATGAAGTTACAATTACATTAACACTCCCTCTTAACTAGGAAGGTATTCTCTCGACACAATTTTCATCACTGGTATTCTTCTTTGGGTCTTCTCGTCATCTACATCTTCAAGTCATTTTTTCTTCAAGTATTCTTTGTCTTCAAGTCTTCTTTGTCTTCAAGTCATATTCGTCTCTGGATCTGGATCATCACTCGATCTGGATCATCTCTGTAGCATCATTTATGGATCTGGATCATCACTCGATCTGGATCATCTCTTGAGTATCATCTCTGGATCTGGATCATCACTTGATCTAGATCATCTCTACTGGATCATCAATACTGAATCTTCACAGGTGCTATCTCATGATTCTTCTCATCACAAGAAGTTCTATAGAGCCATCCCTTTTTCATGCTGGATGTAGGCCTATCCACCATGTAGGTCTTCACCCAAAACTTACATCTGATCATGTAGGAACTAATCCTATCATCATATCAAAAAGGCACACCCAACACTCACATCTGACTATGTGAGAACCAATCCCACAACCCTTTTAGAAAGGCCCAACACTCACATTTGACACATGTGAGGAACCAATCCAACATGCATGTTCAAAAAGGATCAACACTTATATTTGACACATGTGAGGAACCAATCCAACATACATGTTCAAAAATGCTTTGGACTTACATCTGACACATGCAAGGAACCAATCCAACATGCATGTTCAGAAGGGGTCTGCACTTACGCCTGACACATGTGAGGAACCAATTCAACATGCATGTTCAAAAGGGATCTACACTTACATCTGACACATGTGAGGAACCAATCCAACATGCATGTTCAGAAGGGATCTGCACTTACATCTGACACATGTGAGGAACCAATCCAACATGCATGTTCAAAAGGGCTCTACACTTACATCTGACACATCTAAGGAACCAATCCAACATGCATGTTCAGAAGGGCGTGCACTCACATCTGATCAAGTAGGAACCAATCCTACAATCATATCAGAATGGTCCCCAGTCCCAAACTAAGCTACCTGGTAACTGACCAGATTCCTCCATTCCCAAAATGGCATTCAACGCTTACTTCTGATCATGTCGGAACCAATCCTACAGTCACCTTAGAATGGCTTAGCACTCATATCTGACATGGGAGGAACCAATCCTCACCATGGTAGAATGGCTCAGCCCTTACATCTGACCTATTTGTCAGAATGGCTATGGATCTCAGCACTCATATCTGACATGGTAGGAACCAATCCTCTCACCATGACAAAATAGCTCAGCCCTTACATCTGACCATGGAAGGAACCAATCCTCTCACCATGACAGAATGGCTCAGCCCTTACATCTGAGCATGGAAGGAAAAAATCCTCTCACCATGATAGAATGGCTCTAGGACTCATCACTTTCCCTTGGAGGAAATCTCGATCTTGAGAACACCAAGCTTCTCCCTAAAGTACTCAAACTTCACCCTAGCCAATGGCTTCATCAACACATCAGCTATTTGTTCCTTCGTCGCAACATACTAGAGCTTCATTGCTCCCCTCTACATCATATCCCTGATATAGTGATACTTGATCTCGACATGCTTAGACTTGTCACGGAACACTGGATTCTCTGACAACTTCACAAAACGCTGGTTGTCACAATGTATACAAGTAGCATCCATCTGGAGATCAAATAAACCAGACAGTAGCTTCCACAGCCATACTACCTCACAACTAGTTGAACAATATGTGACATACTCTGCTTCATCTGTACTCGGTGCCACACAGGATTGCTTCCTACTAAACCAAGAGATCACACCTGATCCCATACTGAATAAACACCTTAAAGTGATTTTCCTATCAATGGCACTACCATCCCAATCTAAATCAACATAACCCTCCAGGTTAATATTCTGACTCACCTTGTACTTGAGCCCATAATCAATTGTACCCCTCAGGTACCTTAGAATATGCTTTGCAGTAATCAAGTGAACATGTCTCAGATCTATCAAGAACTGGCTCAAGGTGTTCACAGCAAACCAAATATCTGGTCTCGTGTTCATCAAGTATATCAAGGACCCAATCATCTAATGATACATTGTAGCATCAACTGTATCTGATGAAGCATCACTCAATAGCTTCAGGTTTGATGCCATAGGTGTGGACATAGCCTTGCAGTCCATCATCTCGAACCTCTTCAGGATCTCTACTGCATACTTCCCTTGTCCGAGGGAGATTCCATCTGCATTCCGCCACACCTCCATGCCTAGAAAATAGTGCATCATTCCCAAGT
>LPNX010125676.1:107552-122573 GCA_001517045.1 Pseudotsuga menziesii | reverse complement strand
TACAAATTAAATGAAATAAATAAAATGTTTACAAAAAAATTCAATGTCATAGAAGTCCTTGTAATAGAATTTTTCTAGATTTCTTGAAATATGTGTTAAGTCCTTCATTTTGAACTCAGCAGCAAGATTTCTCTTCATATTAATAATCAACCCATCCATACCTATTTCAAATAGATCATCTACATACAATAGAAGCATCACTGGGTTTCCATCTTCAACCTTGTAGTAAAGTTTGTCATCTGCTTTACTCTTGGTAAATATTAAATTGGATAGAAAGCTATCAATTCTTCCGTACCATGTCCTTGGTGCCTATTGCAAACCATACAGGGATTTCTTCAGTCTGTACACATGAGACTTCCTGTCATGTGTCTCAAAACCAAGTGGTTGTTCTACATACACTTCTTCTTCTACTACACCATTCAAGAAAGCAGTCTTGATATCCATTTGGTGTATCTTCCATTTCATTACTGCAGCCAAAGCAAGTACCAATCTGATGGAAGTGTATCTGGATACAGGAGCAAAGGTTTCTTCATAATCTATTCATTCCTTCTGTGAGAAGCCACAAGCCACAAATCTTTCCTTATATTTATCCATGCTATCGTCCGCAGCCTGCTTGATCTTGTAGATCCATTTGGAAGTTACAACTGACTTCCCTTCTGGTCTTGGGACAACATCCCAAACATCATTCTTCGTGATTGATTGATATTATTAGATCATCGCATCCTTCCATTCTTTCTATTCTGTCGCTTCTTCATAACTGGATGGTTCTTTATCGATAACATCACATAGTAAGGATACATATCTAGAGCAGGATCTGGTTCTCTTTCTTTCTCTGTGATTCTCTTCTGGAGCCCCATATCTTTCTGCACCTTGGACAATTTCTCATACCCAAGCAGGTTTCCTCTTGTGAGGATTCTTCTCCTGAGGTGGATCTACAGGTCTTTGTGGTTCTTCAAATTCTCGATCTTCTTCTTGAATTTCTTCATTCATGGTTGTATCATGAATTCTGGGAGCTTTTGATTCTTCAGGTTCTTCAATAGGTCTCTTCCTGGAATTCTTGTAAGCTATGTCTTCGTCAAATGCTACATCCCTACTGATATCGATCTTCTTGTAACCTAGGAAGCATATGCTGTAAGCCTTCAAGATTTCATAGTATCCCACAAATATACCCTTCTTTCCTGAAGGATCTAGTTTTTTTCTCTTTTCTTTGGTATATGTATGTACACTGAATAACCCAATATTTTGAGATGGCTGACTTCTGGTTTCTTGCTAGAGAAGACTTCTTCAGAAGTCTTGTTCTCGAGTACTCTGTGTGGAGTACGATTCTATACATACACCGTTGTTCTAGCTGCTTCTTCCCATAGATGCATAGGAAGATCCTAATCATGAAGCATAGCTCTTGCAGCTTCCATGATAGTTCTATTCTTCCTTTCTACAACCCCATTCTATTGTGTATTGTAAGGAGTGGACAACTCCCTCTTAATCCCTGATTCTTTGCATAAGTCTTTGCATTCATTTGATGTGAATTCTTTGCCATTATCTGATCGAAAGGTCTTGATCTTATTTTATGTGTGGTTCTTGATCAAGGCTTTGAATTCCTTGAACTTGTTGAACACTTCATCTTTGTTCTTCATGAAGTAAATCCATGTCTTCCTAGAAAAGTCATCAATGAAAGAAACATAGTATACATACCCTCTTAGTGAACTTGATGACATTGGTCCGCATACATTAGAGTGGATGATTTCCAAAATTCCTTTTGCCTTCCTATCACTACTTGGAAATGTCTTCTTTGTATTCTTCCCTTTCGCACATCCTTTGTAGACTCCTTCATGTTTTGCTTGAATTTCTGGAAGACCTTCAACAGCTTTGCTTACAAGTGGTAGTGCTATGTAATGCACATGTGCAAGCCTTCTATGCCATAGTTCATTTGGCTCTACTGTGTCATGGACCATATCTTGTTCTGAATGGCCCTTCAGCTTGTATAAACCTCCTTCTTGTTCCCCAATCAGTATTGCATCGTCAATAGTATTTCCTCTTGGCCACATGATGACTTGACTATCTATGAATGCAACCCTCATTCCTTTTGCATCCAGTGCTGATATGGATAGAATATTCTTCTTTAATACTAGTACAAATAGAACATCCTTCATTTTTTATAGACTTTCCAGAGTCTATCTTGTAGGAGGATTCACCACTACCTTTTATGGGATATTGGTAGTCATCCCCAAGTTTCACCTTATGGGGTGAATTATGTTCAGATAGTTTCTCAAAGGATTCCTTGAAATATATCATGTGTTTGGAAGCCCCACTGTCAATAAGCCAATATTTTCTTCCATGAGTGATTGTTCTCGTGAGAGCGAAAATCAGAACATATTCATCTTCACTTGAAGAGTATTCACTTTCTTGCTTTACTCTCTTCCTTGGAGGATCATCATCCTTAGCAGTGTGAGCATGATGTTTTCTTTTGGATTTCCTCTTCTTCTTGGATCCATTATTATTCATTGGACAGTTTCTAGAAAAGTGTCCTATTTCATCACATGTATAACATCTGAGTTTAGATGAACCTTTCTGATGAGAATGCTTACCTTGGTGATTATGCTTTTCCCTTTTTCCTTTCTTGGAGTGTACTGTGAGAGATTGATATTAATTTCCCATCTTTTCTTCTCAAGCCGCTATCAGAGCTTCTTCTTGAGAGCATTTTCCCACAGTCTATTGAACTTAACCAACTTCTTCCTAGCACAAATTCCTTGGATGAAATAATCCATGACCTAGGGAGGCCATTCAATGTTGTAATCACAATTTCTACATTCTCCACTTCTTCATCTACACCTTCTAGTTGTTCTTTGATCTGGGAGACCCATTTGAAGTATGACTGGATGGTATCCTCATTCTAGATCTTGACATTCATTAACTAGTTCCTTAGAGTCATCTTCTGTTGATGTTCTTCCCTTCAAATAGTTGGTTAGGTCATCAAACATGGCTTTAGGTGTCTTGAGGGAGGACACCTATGGAATGAGATGATCCTTGATAGAATATGCAATAATCCTTTTTGCCATAAGCAAATTCTTCTTATGTAAGGCCTTGGCCTCATCTCCCTCTAGAACTAGAACCTCCTCTTGGATAAAGGAGTCCAACTCATTTTCTTCCAGGACCAGGGATATCCTATACTTCCAAGCTCAAAAGCTATCAGCTCTCTCAAGCTTTTCATCAAGCTTGGTATGATGAGACATATTAACTGAGAACCTCAAATGGAAATACAAAGGATTTAGATCTTACCAGGTCAAGATGTTAGATCTAGACTTGAAGCTGAAATCTTGCAGTACTAGTTCAGGAGAATATTAGGGTTTTGCTTTTCCAGAGTTCTGTCCAACCAAATGCTCTGAAATTGATCCCTAACTTCAATTTTGGGGAGGAAATAAATCCAAGCCTGGGCTCACTAAAAAATTCCACTTCTGTGAAAAGCCCTAATTTTCGGTAGCAGTGTTGGGTCCAAAACTAAAAAAACTCAGAATTGGATTATGCTTCGACAAAAAGATGCACCCTAGGGAGGAGAGTTATTCCACCCTACTTTTTCTAAAAATATGTGGAGAGAGATCCATAAAATAGGAATCCCTAGTTCCCGCTGCTGCAGAGTGTCTTCTTCTCAGGTTATCTCTGATACAATGTTAGTTTTTCAACATTAAGCTAGCATATCATTAGGATCTTTAACTAAGAGAATAACAAGCACAACAATCAAACACAATATACAATGAACACAATGTTTTTCCTTAGGGAAACCATAAATGGATAAAACCCCACAACTTGATCTGAGATAGAACTTAGCACTAAAGTGAAACCCAAAATAGTAAGACAATCTCCCAATAGCAGTAAGCTATTTCCTCATGCCCCAGTGTATTTCTCTTCCTCAACTATGCACTATAATTGAGTGTGTATAAGATGTGTTCTAAATAGAGATTCTGGCTCTCTATTTATACTAATCCGGACATGAATAAAACCCTACTAGGGCCAAACTCACTAGGAAAGTCTAATAACCTAGTGCCCAGGAACTGTGTGAACTTTAACCCTTAGACAATAGGAGGGTTACCCACAATGACTTGACATGACTTGTTTACATTACTGATTCTCCCGATCGGAACATTGGGGCATGACATGACACAAGAACATCCTGGAATAAACATCGGGTTACAATAGATGAGAAATACAAGTGAATACATTCTGAAGTTACAATTACAATAACACGCAGAATCCCAGAGACACCAGAAAGAGAAATTTAAGGTTTGAAAGAATATAAAGGGTAGCTAAAAATGAATCTATTGAAACAGAAAACGTACTATTCCCCTTCTGAGGAGAGCCCTTATCACCAACAATTTTTAGTTGTGTCTTCACGTCTTCATAGAATACAATGATAAGAACTGACATAAGAACCATTAGATGAAATATAATGAAACTTGGATTTTAAAGAAATATAGTCATTTGGACTAATGCAGATCTAAATCTAAGTTCAGATTGATCAATGAATTGACCTAAAGATGGGGGCGCTTCCAAATTTTTTTCTGTACATTTTCCCTCAAAAGATGACGCATTGGTCTTGTTAATGCCATTCATCTCCTTTATCATAGCATCATTGCCAGAATCATTAGAAAGATAAATTTGTTGGTGGTCATATAGGATGAGTTGTGGACACCATGACTGGCTTCTTTTACCACAAGATCCCTACCATGGATTTATGGGACAGAAATCCACACACAGGCACTAAAATCCTGAGTTAGGCACATGGAAAAAAAATACCAAATTTTTTTAGGGAAGATAAGCATATACCTCGAATTGTTACATCGAATCACTACATAGAAATCGATGCTACATTAATCATAATACCTATGTATAAATGGTGTATGCCCTGGCCGACTTAGGAACCCCTTTTTTTGAAAACCCAAAACATCGAAATTGTATAAATGGCATATGCCCTGGCCGACTTAGGAACCACTGTTTTTGAAAACCCAAAACATCGAAATCGTATAAATGGTGTATGCCCTGGTCGACTTAGGAACCCCTATTTTTGAAAACCCAAAACATTGAAATCGTATTTTCTGGTTGCGAAATTCTGTAATGGTGTGGCCTAATCAATGCAACTATAGATTTATTTAGCTTGGTTGCTCTTGCATCATCTGCATAACCCGACGTTGTCTCTACCAATCTGACACCCACTTTTCCATCCAACCCAGTTTATTTCTTCTTCCTTCTTCTTATGGCTGCTTGTTGTGTATTTGTTTTAGACAAAGGGGCCGCTTGTTGTGTATTTGTTTCAGAGAAGGATGACAAAAAAGGTGAATGGATGAAATGTGAGGAAATGATGAACCAATGAAATAATATTTTAGGTGGTGAGCCATATTAAATGGATAATTAATCAAAGATCTAAGTATTTTGAGAGATTTGGATTTCCTTCAACCTAATTTACCACCTATGTGGCCATATACCTCCTCCTCTTATTTTAGGATTTTGGGTGGTGGATAGTGAATGGGTTTCTTAAACATCAAGGAAAACACATAATTAAAATTTGGGGCGGTGGAGTTAAGATGGAAGATATAAATATAGATCAAAAGAAAAGATATTAGATGGGGCATAGGTTCTGGGGTAAAAAGAAAAGGAAAGGGTACTCTTTCATTAATATGAAAAGATATTAGATGGGGCATAGGTTCTGGGGTAAAAGGAAAAGGAAAGGGTACTCTTTCATTAATATTAAAAAATTTGATATTGTATTTATTCATCTCAAATAAAAAAATGAAAAATTGCAATTTAAATAATTAAATTTTACAATTTCATAAAATTTAAAATTACAAATAAACTTGGAGATCCATTTTCATTGAAACACCTTCCTTCTACAATTTCAACATTTAAAACTTGCACCCATAAATCCCTTAAATTTTTTACCCAATTTATAAAGAAAATTTACCAAAAACAAAGAACAAAATGCTCCCTTGAATGAAATTGGTTTCATCTTATTGGGATGACGTTTCATTTCAAAGGTCATCTCATATGTTTCAACCTAGAAAATGTAAAATTTATGACAACAACTAATTCATGCCATTGCAAGGGCCATTAACATTGGAGATTCACTTAACATTAAAATGTCTTCGTTAGCTAATAAAGTAAACAATACGTAAAATAATGTACAACACAGTTTCGACATTTGTATTTGTGACACATATTTAATATTTAATGTTTGACACGATGATGAAAGTTTTCATAATGAGTACCACTCTGTACTTCCTAGTGGTGCAAATCTGATTCCTGCATTAATGCGAGGTTGTGACACACGAGGGGGTCTACAATTTACTAAAGTCTACCATTGCAAATGGATTCAAAGACCCTGTATGATTCAGAGACCCCTTATAATGGAAAATTGCAATTTGGACAATGAATTTGTACAATTTACTAAATTCTGACACTACGGGTGGATTCAAAGACCCCCTCTGAATCCACTCATAGTGTCACAATTTAGTAAATTGTACAAATTCATTGTCGAAATTGCAATTTTTCATTGTTGAAGTGACATAACTAAAAATCACCAATTGTTATGTGGTCATTTCTAGTCTAGATATCACGTGACCAAATTTGGTAATTTATCTTGGTCTTTTTAGTTTATTTTTTTATCATGTGACCAAAAGTGGTCATTTATCTTGGTATTTTTTACTTGGCTTACTTAAATTTATCAATTTTTGTCATTTATCCCTTGAAAAAAAATGTGGAGACCAAAACTTTTGGTCTCCTGGTCACTAATCTCTCATTTTCCACTAGTGTTTGTAATGGATTTGTTAGATGAAATATTTATAAGTGTGTTGGAAATATGAAATCTACCTATAGTGGAAAATGTAGAGTTTCATTTTAATAGTGATAGCTTCATTTCCGTGTATTTAATTAGTTCTTTTGGTTGATAGTTTATTGGTTATTTTTAAAATGATCCAATCCTAGTTTGGAGTTCTTCAACCTAGATATTTAACCTTTAAATGTGGGTTCTATAAATTTGTTTTTATGTATGTAAACTTTGTTTTAATTTTGTATTTAAGTTTAAACAATAACTAAGAATATATCTAACTTAAATAATCTAGACCCTGATAGATAAATACACCATTAGAGAAGACTGAATTTAAAATATAAATGATGGAAGAGTAATGCAAAAATAATAGAGACCATATTTTCCTATGGTTTGAAAAACTGATAAAAGTATATGTGACAGTATAAAATAAGTAGTAAGAATAAAATCGATATTTTCCTAACTAGACAATTATGGTTAATAAAACAAAACACTCTTGTACCATAATCTTTATTTCTAGGGTTTGTATGAATATGTAAAGTAAAATAACCCTAGGTGTTCTTTTAAGGTTATGTAAAAATAACCTAGCTATAGCAAGAAAATAATATTCATATTTTCATTCCATACTTTAATCCCTTCATTTAAATAGGTAAAATATATGAATTGTAAGGAAAATAAAGAAACCTCATACCTGCAATTTGAAGCTATTTTAATGGCTGGAAATCCTGCACACTCAAACAAACAGCATAAACAAGGACATAGATAGTTCTGACCTCTGTTCAGTTAACCGAATAACTTGGGAACTACCATGTTCCACCCAACCATGACTTGAAACCATTCTTGGTTTCAATACGGATCCCCTCGAGTCGGTTGCAACATGCAAGTAGCGTATAGCTCTGAAGGTAAGGCTTCCCTATTTAGGATAACAGGTTCTGTACCAGTTCACTTTTCCTCTTAGGAAAAATGCTCTCCAAGAACTCTCTTGAGAATAATAATCAAGTAGTATAGATCGGAAATCAAAAGATCCCCAAGCCTCCCTTTGGCATGGGTATTTATAGACAGACTTTAGGAAAAGGGGCAGTTAAATCAAGAATCATTTTTTTTCTTGAAATAACCCTTTTTACTTAATTTAGGTGAATTTAATATTTATTTAATTTAAATTTAGGAACTCTTTGACTAGTTCCTACTTTGACTCTTTTAGGTATTTAATGTTTAATTAATATTATTAATAAATAATAATACATAGATCATTTCATTACTATTCATAGTTACTAGTATTAATACTTATACTTACTCTTTTCTTCACATTATATATCATCTATATATACATATACCATTGTTAACATTTTTAATTTACGTATGATATAGCATGATCCCTAATCACATGATACTTTTCTTTTTAGCTTATAGTAACTTCTTATTAAGTACTTTAGGTAGGGGCTAGGTCAACTACGTTAGGAGACTCTAAATCTCTTGGCATGCTAGAATAGCTCATATAATATGGTATTTCTTTTGTACTTTATGAGATACATAAATTCAAATTTTCATTTAAGCACTTAAAAATAAGTAAGATGAGATCAATGTTTTATCATAGTCATTTTCACTCAACATATTAATTTTTCAGTAACTCCTAACATTTATCCAGAGCCCATACTCAACGCTAAGAAATAGAGAGTTACGAATTAATGTATTGAATTGAATAGTTTATCACCTCGAATTATTTCACAACATTTAATCAACTAGGGAACTATTTAAAGGAGTATAGAGACTAGTGTAGGGCTAGTATCAATTATATCCTATCTCTTTTGTTATTTGTACATGATGCACATTGTGGCCCAAATAAACTAGAATGATACCACATTCTCTTCAATTAATTCATTGTTGGTGGTTGTATCTTGTTCAATCTCTATGTATGATTCCTGCATTCCAAAGCAACTAATAGACAATAAAAAATTTATGAGCTTGCACAGGGTATGACCACCTTAGTCCGATGTCTTTATAATATCATATTTCAATGTTTCTAAAATCCAACTATCGTGTAGCAAGGGTCATATAAATTTTATTAGTGATAAAAACTTTAAGTTGTTGTTTTGCATTCTTTTTTGTTTTGTATTCACTATAAACAACAAATTTATTGAGAATTTATCCTCCAACATAATTTAATTTTGTAGGTTTAATTCACCCTTGGTTGTGTAGATGTTCCCCACTATTTTATATACTTTTGTCTCTTTATTTAAGCTACTCTTTATTTCTTTGTTTATGTTATATCAATAGTTATAGTAATATTTGCAATTTGGCTTTAAAAACACTACATGTTGGTATTAGAGCTTCAATCAATTTTCATTTTGTTGTATAGTTTAAAAAATAAAACAAAAAAATGTCAAGGAGAAAATCCTAATATATGACCAAGGAAGAGTTGAATGTGAGTTTCATAAAGTTTACATAAGACATGGGGTAGATGATGCAATTGCAAAACCAAGGCAAAAGGACCATGGACACTAAGTTGGATGCAACAATCCACAACCCTAAAAGTTTTAAGGAGGAAGAAAAAAATGTGAACCTTTAGGGAATAAGAGGTAACACCCCTCCAAAATTGTCAACTATATGGAACTCCTATAAACCCGCTTTACATGGAACTCTTATACAATACAAATTTGGAGGTGAAGTGGAACTCTTATAAAATTTATATGAATATCATTGTCAACTATATGGAAATCTTATAAACTTTAGATGAATATTCAACTACATGGAACTCTTATACAATACAAATTTGGTGGTCAAGTGAAGTGGAACTTGTCAACTATATGGAACTATTATAAACTTTAGATGAATATCCTTCATCATCACCATCATCCTCAACATCACCATCATCCTCATCATCGTCATCATTAGCATCATCATCATCATCATCGCCATCATCATCATCAACATCATCATCACCATCATCATCATCATCATCATCACCGTTTCCATCATCATCATCATCATGAGGATGATGTCGATGACGATAACCATCATCATCGTTATCATGATCGTCATTGACATCGTCATCACCATTGACCTGTGATCATCATCACCATCATCCTAAACATCATCATAATCCTCATCATAATTAGCATCATCATCATCAACACCATCACCATCACCATCATCATCATCGACATCATCATCGCCATCATCATCATCATCATCATTATCATCATAATCTCCATCATCATCATCATCATCGCCATCACCATTGACCTGTGATAATCATCACCATCATCCTCAGCATCATCATCATCCTCATCGTCATCATCATAATTAGCATCATCATCATCGTCACCATCATCATTATTATCATCGACATCATCATCACCATCATCATCATCATCATCATCATCATCATCATCGCCATCATCATCGTCATCATCCTCAATTCCTTCTCATCATCATCATCATGATTAAGGTGAAATCATTGAAGTTCCTATATCTGTATGCGGCCATCTCTTCATCCTCATCATCCTCATCATCATAATCATAATCATCATCATCACCATCATCATCATCACCATCATCCTCATCATCCTCATTAACCTCACCGTCATCATCATTAGCATCATCATCATCATCACCACCACCACCATCATCATCATCATCACCATCAACATCATCATCACTTCATCATCATCACCATCATCATCATCATCATCATCGTCACCATCATCATCATCATCATCATCATCCTCATCATCCTCATCATCACCATCATCCTCATTGTAAACATCATTAGCATCATCATCATCACCATCATCATCATCATCATCATCATCATCGACATCATCATCATCAACATCATCGTCAACATCATCATCATCATCATCATCATCATATCATTGTCATCATCATGATCATTGACCTATGATCATCATCACCATCATCCTCGACATAATCATCATCCTCGACATCATCATCATCCTCACCATAATCATCATTAGCATCATCATCATCACCATCAGTATCATCATCATCATCATCGACATCATCATCACCATCACCATTATCATGGTGATGACGATGATGAATTCATTGAAGTTCCTATATCTGTATGCAACCATATCTTCATCCTCATCATCATCATCATCATGTCCATCATCATCATCATCACCATCATCCTCATCATCATCATCATCCTCACCTTAATCATCATCATCATCATCATCATCATCATCGTCATCATCATCATCATCATTCTCATCGTCATCATCATTAGAATCATCATTATCATCACCATCATGATCATGATCATGATCATCACCTCCATCTCTATCATCATCATCATCATCATCATTGACATCATCATCGTCATCATCGTCATCGTCATTATCATTATCATTGTGTCCATGTGGCATTCTGTCTAGTATATTTATCAAGATTGTTCCACCAATTAAAAAATTTACCATAAAAATAAATACTTGCTCCAAAAGGATGTTTTTCATTTTACTTTTCATCATATTGGTTTTTCTTTTTCATTTTACTTTTCATTTTACTTTTCATCATAATGGTTTTTCCTTTGTTGGCAAAACAATGAACTCAGGTGAGGGATGGGCTAGGTTGTTTAGAGTTGTTGAAGTTGGGTATGCTAAGATAGATTGGGAAATATATGTCTGGCAATATCCCATATTGTTAAAACTAGTCTCCTTTTTCTTAAAGACTCTAACTACTCACTTACCTAAAAGGTCACACCCCCAACCCTGTTCAGTGCGTGGTGAACCCGAGGATGAGTTGATTGAGAAATACTATAATTCTACCCGTATAAACTCACCATAAGGAGGTAGGAAACTATGGGATGACTGGATGGATGAGTAGCCGAGGGAGGACTTGTCGATGCTTTTGCCGGATGGTCCATTAGCTTATAGGTTTGACTTTGAGTAGAGAGAAATCATGTGAAACTACCATATGGATTATCCATAGAACAACTAATACTTCAGAAACATGGTGGGAAACAACTGGATGGGATGATGGCCACTTAACTAGCATCTTGTTGGATGGGATTTAGACATTGCTAGGAGAGGAGAATCCTTTGGATTGATTTTCCATTTGCATCACGAGGAGGAGGGTTTGGGGGTTCTGGAAGCAAATGAACCACAAAGATCGAATCAAACAAAGTGCATGGATTGAAGAAAATGAAGCACAGTAATTGAATTGCCTTGCAAGGGTTTCAAACTTTCATCAAAAAGTGATACAGAGGAGTTTCATCGAGTGACAAGGTTTGGAAAGTCTGCAATGCACATATAGCTGAATAAGAAATGAAGGCAGTGGAATATTATCCGGGTTATGCCTCATTAGGGTTTTGAAACCACGGCGTTGTGGCAGAAAATAAACTTCGAACTGCTGCAGGTGTGGCAAAGGATCCAATAATGTGTGAAAGGAAAGTAGGCCAAATCCATTCATGGAGCTCTGCGAGGGTGGATACCTCTTTGACAGGATCGTTTCCAAAGGACATTACAGCGAGCATGCTGCAGCTGTCGTTACACACAATATTATTGAATTTAGCTAGGTGTGTTTCCATAGCTTTAGGTTTTTTAATAGAAGCCTTGCAAATGTCATCCTCATGGCATACAGTGCACTATTGGAAGAAACTCTTAGGTCACAGAGATTTTCAATAGCTGTGTTCGATTGCTTTCATGGAACCACTTTTGGCTATATGTTTCTTTTTGGTTATTTACAGTACTTGCTAGTGCCCTATCTGATGTTATAAACTGAGAACATTAATTACCTCAAGTTGTGGGAAATGAGATAGACTGATATAAAAAATCATTTTAACTTGTTGAGTTATAGTTTTGGATGAAAGAACCCATATGGACGAAATATGAAAGAAAAATAGCCAGGGATTTGATTGCTTCTCATTTGCTTCTGCCATTAGATTTACCTATGGTGTCTATATTAATATTTTAAAATGAATACCAAATTATCTAAATTCCAATTAGTGGCTGAGTTAAAACATAATACGTAAACCACATGCTCAACCATAAATTTTGAGGATAAACATGTAGGAAAAGTATAAATCATATACCGGTTAATCAAATATTTTAAATGTGGAAATTAAGAAATATCCAGGATATGAAAAATACAGAAGTGAATTCCTAGTCTCAACTTGTGCTATTAATGAAATAGGAAAAAACGAATCAACAAAACATTATAAAAACAAAGAATTGCATGAGCAATTTCAGGTGGGTTTCTGGACAAACAACAACCTCATCTTCGCATATTCTTGGGAGGTTATTGTTCCCAAGGTTAAAAAAATCCCTCATCTTCTCATTCAAACATCCTTTACTCATTCACATAGTAGCCTCCTTTACGCCATAAATGCACAAAACAACCTCCTATAGTATCATGAAATCACCCTCCTATATTGATGAACTCGACTTCCTCATACTCACAATGCGCAACATTCCTTACAATCTATCAATGAGGGAAGTATGACAGTGAGAAAGTAAGGCTTATGTATTTATCAAGGAGTTCTTAGGGTTAAACCTTTCATCACACTGCTATTCATTTTATTCCGTACGTTTTGGTTTCCATCCAAACTATGTTTCACTGGTAAAACAATAGGTTTACATGTCCATTGGGGATGTTCAATTCGACTCAAAAATACTGGACAAGACTCATGAGTCAAGCGAGTATGTCAACTAAGCACGAGTCCTTGATAATGGTGAGCTTGGGAAGACTCACAAGTCTTGGACAAGTCAAAATTCACTAATATTAACATTCAAGTAGAACCACTCAGATGAAATTTTTCATCATAAGAAAGCCCATTTTATTAAAATCACTTCAGATACATTACTTAATTAGTCTTACCATGTCAATTCGATCTCCAAATGAACCTAATGAAATATTTTTTCTCTTGCTAGAATGATATTTGAGCTTAAGTCTGATGTAATAGGATGTGGATAGAGTAAATCAAATTTTCAGAGACATTACTAAAAAAATAGTTTGAGGTGAATGCATCATGCATGTGACCTCTATAACTCCAAAGAAAATAAATTTAGGAATGTTCTAGATGAACTATAAACAATTTTCCACCAAGTTCCGGTGATGTGGGAGCAAGGGAGAGGGGAAATGCACATATGGGACATTTGGAGACACTCCCAACCTCTACAAAAATTCATGGGGGATGTGGGGACATCGGGGTCCCTAGCATAGGGGGGATCTAAAATTAATATTATAAAAGAAATCCGAACAGAACAATTCCTAATCCCATGTAAATTCATCATTATGCAATGTGATTTATTCCTTTTTATGTTTCTTTTTTTCTCTTTTTTCTTTTTCTTTTTTCTTTTCTTTTTGGGTAGTCTCATTCCATTGTATATCATTTTAAACTTGAACTATGGGATGTCAATATAAAAAAGGAAATATTGCATGACGTTGTTGCATTTGAGAAAATGATGTTTCTGATAAACTAAAGACCCGAGAATGTCAAATCCCATTAGCAACTTCTAATTTTCTCCCTCGCTCCAGATGTCTCTCGTGTCTATGATATTTATTTGTATCACTCTTAAAGAAAATGTTAATCATGCAGCCTCTCTTTCCTGCTGGTATTTATCACAAAAAACAAAATGTGTCAATGGCACAACACGTTATCTAACAATCCATGAAGGATTTGTAAATTTTGAGTTCCAGAGTTACTTTATGTTATAGTTTCAATCATGTGGATAACTTGTCTGAATCCAAGAACACCATCACTCATCATCCTATGCCCAATAAGCATAACTTTCTTAAGGAGAAAATCCAAACCATTAGTTCGAGAGTTTTACAAGCATGAATAAAGGAACATATTAAAACATAAAGGTGCAAAGCTCTATAGTCCAAACCATTTAGGAATATGATACCATCTATATATTTTCAGGTGGTTCAGAATATCATGGTAGAAACTACAAACCTTAAGAAAACTCATCATAAAAAATTATAAAACTTTCCATTCCAATTACAAAATCAAATTGTAGTTATGACAATTCACTCCAAAGTTGAGTAAGAAGGGAAAAAACTATTCAGTGTGACTCTTGAGGTCCTTTCTGGGATAGCAAATGGCTCAAAATCATCATGGAAGAAAAAATAAAATGGCACGCTTTCCAAGCTATTCATTTATATGATATGCCAATTAATGTTACCAGACTCATCTTAGGAAAATACTCGACAAAAAACCCATAATTTGACTCAACTTGGAAAAA
>LPNX010125676.1:42391-107364 GCA_001517045.1 Pseudotsuga menziesii | reverse complement strand
ATATGTTGTCTGAAATAGTTGTTTTATGCACAATGAAAGAAGAAACCCACACAAACTGCCTCTATTATGATGCCCTAGTTCATGGATGTCATAATTGATTTGGTGTTTTCCTTGAGTTTTCTTGGCCCCCTGTGATCACACATGCTGAAGGAGAGAGCATAACAACAAAAATTTAGAAAACGTGTCAATTTCAGATGATTTCTTGCTTTTATAGGTCATCCCATGTCCAACTTTCAAGAGAGTTGAAACTACTCATTTGAACGCTAAGCAGAGTCGAAACTCCTAAATTCATGAGTATGACTCAACAACCTAAAAACACTAATATCAATAATGTAGAATATATCCTAGTGGATTTATAGGGGTCCTTGAGAACATGGAGACATGTCCCTAGTCCATGGGGATGTTATAGTGCTACATAAAACTCCAAACAAGCAAGAGACCCAATCTAGACCAATGGAAAACCCAATCTTGTCATTCATGTATTTCCAATATCTTGGGAGCAAGTACAAAGTGTCCCCAAAGTGATTGAAATGTATTGGAAAGGAGGGTACATTCCAAGAATGTTTAGGTCATCTTTTAGGCATTTCAAGAGCTATTTTCCTGTCGTTCCGTGGTATATCATTTTCCCCTATAGCATGTGTTTATGATTGTGAGCTAAACAGAAACTCTGAGCCTACTACCTACAAGTGTAAGGTAGAAAAAAATTGTGATGTAGATAGTGTTGACCTGCTAAGTCACTCAGCAACAGGCTAGGGTGTGGATCGCTATTGCAAATTTGCAAGGGTACCTTCAAGTTTTCTACTACACAAATCCCTCATGTAACTGCAAAAATATAGATCCATGTCACACACAAAAACAAATTGGTAAATTTTCGAGCATTTGAGACCAAATGAAATCAATTCAAGAAGAAACAGTTGCAGTAGCACTAGAAACCACCATGCTTTGATGCTATCAATCATTCATAGAAGAAAAGAGTTAAATCTAGTTATGCATCTTCTCCGAAGAAGATGGTTGGTATGGTTTAGAAGTGATGGTTCTTGAAAATTTGCAATCAAGTTTGGCATTCAAAAGTGGCATGATTTCATGAGACCTTGAGCCATTCCTTGGTTTGAGACCTTTCCTTGTTTTGGATAATTCCTACTCTTAAATGGAAAATAAGTGAAAAATAATTGAATCGATGCACTATCCCATTTGAAAATTTTCCCTTCCATCGATCCTTCCCAAAGGCCCTTGATTTCCCCAACCCTTCATGTTCAAGTCACCTTTCCCTCTTGGCATCCACCATAATAGAGGAATGGAAGTACGGCTTCTCCTTTCCTGGGAAAATATTTCCTGGGCACACAACATTTATGCCTAGGTCAACTAATGCACATTTACAGGCTTAGGGCTCAAGAATATGGGTTCAAGATTACCTCTTCCACCCATATAGCTCAATATACATTAGTAATTTATTATTTATTTCCTTCCTTTCTCATATCCACTGCCTAAAGATGGGTACAGATGCCTAACAGGTTGGATAAGAAGGAAACTTCTTCCACATATTGGAACTATTCTCCTGATGACCGTCGACGGGTATGTTGCGAATATTATTAACAGGAAAATAATTGTTGAGATAAAAGGTACATAAATAATGGCTAAATAGGTTACAACCACATACATATCCACCATTAGTATACATCTAAAAAAATTTCTCGTCCACCCGACAGTCTATCTCCTTAGCTTCCCCGACACCCACCATCTTTACTGGTAATTAATAAATGTATAAGAAGGAGACAACTTCACTTTTCCACCTACTATCCCAAACCTTCATTACCTTCTGGCTCAAGACTACTCATTTTACTATTATGGGCTCCTTATTAATATCACTTATACTATCTTTACTATTGGGAAGGATACTTACTGGGATGACTACCACGACATGACCACCACAACTACCACTAAAATTCAGCATAATATTGGGCATCATAAATTTATGCAGTAGTTTGGGATATGAATATAACAACAGTAGTAATAACCTTCCATAGCAGTAGAAACCCCAACCCAAAGTCTCTAGCAAAGGTCTAACCTATTGGTATAAGTTCTAACTATCTTGGAAACATCTAAATGAAATACAATCCACATATGTATGCTAGAACATAAGGGATAATCCTGAGAATAGAAGTAATAAGCCTCAGACTTATATCACCCGTAATTAATTACCTCTAAACCCTGCGAACCGAAGGCACTTGATATCCATCTAATAATTCCCTTTATAGCATGTGATTAAGCCAGCGAAATAGTGAGAGAATCAGGACCTTCCTTAGTATTGAGTTGACATGTTATGATACCACTCAAATCAATCAAAAGTTATACCGTGTGAAATAAATAATCTGTATATATGTTTTAATCCCATGTTAACGAGATAGCTTAAGGATACTTTCTATTACATATTTTTATTTTCCTCATGACCTAAGAAAGCATTGAAGCCCCCAACAAAGGCAAGGATATGAGCTTGCTCTATTATTTTAGCCATTTCTCTCCTGAGCAATCAATCCCAAAAAAAATAGAGGACAAATTTAAATGCGAAGGGGGAGGGACATTAATTGACTCGATTGACCATCAGGAAATTGAGGTATGTTAAGTTATTTTCCTGACCTAAGAAGGGACAGGTATGAGCCACAAAGAGGAAATGGTTGGGAGAAGGAAAACATAGGTTATCACTAACCTGCCTTTCCCTGAGAAAGAAACCCAACACGAGTAGCCCTAAGAGATAATGAAGCAATAGAGTAACCTTCCTAATCAGGAAAGACTATAACCAGAGTGGTAAACACAAAGGTTGGTCATTCAATTGGACAAAGTTGGATTACAGGACTCGAATGAGGTATTGAAAATCCTATCACATCTAGCCAGCCTATCTTTTGGTGTTATATTTTTCCTCTATTTTAGTTGGTTACAGGGATAGGTATTATAAAGGCACCTTCACTTGATACTAGAGGTATGCTTGTCTTCCTAACATACTTTCCTTAAGGTACGGTCTCCCCATCTCACTTCTAAGCCTCCCTTTATTTCCTTAAGGTATGGTCTCTCGATCTCACTTGTTCTCATGGATTGGTTACATTTTTAAGGCTCCACTATATGATGATTACAATGATTTTTTAGTGGCTTTTCAGGCCCATATAGTTACAATCAAAGATACTATTACAATAAGCACAACCCTTTGTATCCAGATGGGCCTTTTTTTAAAACTCATGAGATTCAAACGTTCTTGGAAAAAATTTCTTTTGTGTTATAAATTTGAATGGAACTGCTTTTATAACAATTTGCATACCAAAATTATTCTTTCCACTTTTTACCATAAATCAGTTTGTCAATGAGACCAAATCCTTGTTCAGGAGAGACATAAACTCTTCACTCTTATTTTATACGTTTCTAGTGTCCTTGTTAATTGAAATAAGTAGCTTTGAATTTATATTGACCTTAATGTGTTAAGGTAGTTTCCTGGGGTTCCTGCTGCATTGATGTTCATGTACTATGTAGTAAACTTATGGAATGAAGTCCATTTTGTGAAATATCTAGTTTTGTGTTGTTTATGAAAAATTTCACAATATTTTACGCCTTGAGATTTTGAGTCTGATCATGAGTGCTCAATAATATACACAAAATAAACATGGTTTCTGAAACAACTATTTAGATACCAATGATACTTTAAATGTAGTGGATATGGTGGAGCCATCACTTGAGCAGAAACATTTCAGGCCTATTTTGGTTGGCTCGAAAATGTTTATATTTTTACAGGGTAGTTTTCCTACAAATATCTATTCTTGAGGGGTATCTAGATGCCTCCCTTGGCACTGTCACCAAATTTCTAGTTAACACTGTTAACTTTCCTAACAGTTTTAAAGCTAATTTATACTAGGGCATTACTATCATCAATGGTAACATTTTCCTTAATCTCTTTGAATGTGCAAAATGTTCCCAATCTATGTTGACATCTGGATGTTTTCCATACATCTCATCTTTAGTTCTTCAATATGGAGACATCAACGACACTTGTGTTTTGGTCAAATTTAAACAGGTAGAAGATCTAGATTAATTCTTATAGAATGTTTTTTTTTTGCAACCATATCTTCATGAATATGAACACCGCCATGCTTTAAGGTGAGCAAGGGGTTGTAATTTTAATTTAAAATATGTTCACCAATGGAATATTGGTATGAAGCATGTCTTGGTATGCAACTTCCTTAACAAGAAATTTTACAACGAAAGGGTAGGGTTTGTAATTTATCTCAAATTAGAACTATTTTCTCAGTGGCTGATACTTTTTCCAAAACATAGATATTGAAATTGGTAGATTTGTTTAGGACTTGGAAATATCTCAAGTAGGATGTATATTTGAAGTCTCGACGAACTTGCTCTACTGGCGATGGACATTTTCGTCACTAGTATAGCAAGTTCATCGGAATTTTATTTTCAAGATATTTACTTCCATCACTAGAGTGATAAACATTTCATCAAAACATTTTATGTTATTTT
This sequence comes from Pseudotsuga menziesii, assembly GCA_001517045.1. Classification (NCBI taxonomy): domain Eukaryota; kingdom Viridiplantae; phylum Streptophyta; class Pinopsida; order Pinales; family Pinaceae; genus Pseudotsuga; species Pseudotsuga menziesii. The sequence continues at coordinate 102,852 of LPNX010125676.1, read as the reverse complement.
TTTAACTTACCAACCATCGCTAGAGCGATGAACCGTTCATTGCAACAAATTCTTTTTTAAACATACCTATTGTCGCTAGAGCGACGACAGTTCATTGCAACATTTTTTTATTTTTATTTTTTAAATATTATTTATCGTCACTAGATGACGAACACTTATTCACACCAAATTTTGTTTAAAAAAAAAAACTTACCGCCCTTCGTTAGAGCGACGAACACTTCGTCGCAACATTTTTTTTTAATAACTTACCTACCGTCACTAGAGGGATGAACACTTCATCGTGTAGCGACAGAATGTGGTGGTTCATTGCTAAATTTTCATCGCAAGAGCGACGTAACTTCATTGTAGTGGAAATAATCCATTCATCATAATAGCGACACTAACCATTTGCCACACTAGCGATGAAATATGGAAATCTTTGCTATAGCGACGAAAGTTTTTCCACAAAAATAACGGGTCATTTTCGTGGGTATATCAATGCACAAGTGTTGCAATAGAAGTGATTTTCCGTGGGAAAAATGTCCACATGTACTACTGATAAGTACAAGTGTAAACACAATGTTAATCCTATCCAAACTTGTAAAATTCTGATAATTTTATCCATGGACCTTATAGGCAAGAAGAAGAAATACAAGAGTAAGAAAAATGCCAGCCCTAGGATAGGAGATACACCCATATCTATTGTAGAAGTGTCATACCAAGCTATTCAAATGGATTTTGGTGATTTTGATCAAAATTCCCTTTATGGAAAAGTATGATTCAGATACTTGGCCCTTTCTTTATGTGAGATCTCCTGGCTCACTTGACTTCTTGGACGGAATTTTATCATCAAATGAAACTGTCCTTGAAGTCATAAAAATTTGGTTGCACCCATGCAATGACATCTTTTCTGTGGCCATCCCACAGAAAGAATGCTCCTATACTTGGTATAGGAGTATCCTTTGTATGTTCCTTGATATTATAAGGTATATTTGGAAACATGCATATAGGTTTAGGTTATCCTCTATGGAGATGAATTTGAACCATTTTCAACCCAAACTTGCCATAGGGTCGACCCTCTTGGAAATTGGTGGGTCAGCCCATCATATCTGTATTTTCCACCTTTTTGACAGAGGAGCATACCGAACATGGGACACCCTAGTTAGCACCCCATTTCCATTTTGGTGCCCATGTTGAGTTATTATCATAAGAATGGGAGCCCAATTAGTCACACCATGACCTAGAGTTTGAGACCACATACTTCTCTTCCACAATGTTCTAACCATTTCCTCATTGACTCCCTATTTTGTTTCAATTTACATAAGAATGTGTTAAAATAAATGCATGAATATTTGTGCTTACTGCTTCGGTGGTTATTTCTTATGTTGTGTATATGTCATAGTAGTCATGTTTTGTTCAATACACCTATAAGCCAATGCTTCTGCTTAAATTGACATATATATGTGAAAACTATTTGATTCGGGTAGTTGATAGACCACAATTCATGGTAATTTTAATTTTTTTGTTTTCACATGAATTGGCATGAAGTAAATCACATTTCCCCTTTCCTACTTGTCCATCGCACCAAATTGGATAAATACAGTTACTTGATTCTATTTTTTCGTTCATCGACACATAATTCCGCTTCAAAAATCAAACCCATGGAGGGAGCATCTGTAAGAGTGTGCACAACTATCTCCAGCCTTGTTTGGAATATGTATCTTTTCCATAGCCTAACCCATGCTCTTGAAAAATAGAGTATGCACATGCAAAACTCATTCCCTTCCATGTACTATAACATTCCTTAATTTTTTTTTTGAGCTAATAAATGAAAAAAGTACTAAAATTTAAAAACACAAAATAAGAAAAGGGGGGAGACTTGGATCATGTCATATTGAATATTTGAAACATAGGCAATAGTCAGTCCTGGTCTCCCTTGAACAACGCACATAATTTTGTATATGATGCTAGTACACCACTTACATTTGCTGAAAGAAATTGTACCAGTAATTTGAGTAAATATCCAACGCTGGGTTATCATTCTCGTCATCTATGGAGCCTTTCATCAATGCATCTGGAATTGATGGATTTCATGATGGATAGTTACTCAAGTATAATGTTTCCAAGTCTCCATTATGCGTCATCTTATGTGTTCAAGGGAAGTCAATTGAGTGTCAGTCATTCCTCAAATATTACTGAAAAATCATGGCGGCCTTCCTTGTGTTAGTATACAATGTTGGATCTTGCATATATACCAAATTATATCAATCTATTGAGATTAGCTTTGTGTCAAGTTATATGGGATTAATTAATACCCTCCTTATAGAGGATCTATTCCTATCGACACCAAATCATCATCTGGGAAATAGATCTAGGAACCCTAGTGAGTACCTTGGATCTTGCAGTCATTAGTGGTAGGTTTCCACAGAAATGATAGTGGGTATACATCAATGACCCCTTATTGTTTGATTCTACAAGTTTTTGACACCAAAACGTCAATTCACACTTTTTAGTTTGTACTCGAGTACCTTGGAGTCCATCATCATTATCGGTGGATCTCCTTGCATATGTTAATGATATACATCAATGATCGGTAATTAGATGGTGTTTTATTATGCTTGACATCAACTCATATATTTTCATGATATAAACTTTTACTATTTTTGGTTTGTATTGAATACCTTAGGAAATACATTTTTATCAATCATCAATGCAATGCCCAAGTTGCGCAATATTTAATTACCATGTCAAAATACTATGAAGACCTAGATATTTTTCACTCATCAAAAGTGAATATATACATTTTTGAAGAATTTGATTTTGATATGGATCCATTGTGTATTTTTTGTGGCCATGCTTGTTTAATTTTTAGCATGGTGGCTATAGAAACGCACAATTGTTGCAATAGAAACTATTTTCTGTGGGAAAAATGTCCACATGTACTAGTGAGAAGTACAAGTGTAAACACAACGTTAATCCTTCCCGAACTCCTAAAATTCTCATAATTCAATCCATGGAACTTATAGGAAAGAAGAATAAATACAAGGGTAATAAAAATGCTAACCCTAGGATAGGAGATACACCCATATATGTTGTAGATGTGTCATACCAAGCTATTCAAATGGATTTAGATGATTTGGATCAAAATATTCCCTTTATGGAAGAGTATGATTCAATTACTTGTCCCATTTTATGTGAGATCTCCTAGATCACTTTAATTCTTGGATGGAATTGTATCATCAGATGAAAATATTCTTGAAGTCATAAAAATTTGGTTTCACGCACCCAATGACATCTTTTATGGGGCCATTGGGAGCATACTTGGTTTAAATCCACCCATGTATAGGGTCATCCTTTGTATGTTCCTTGATATTATTAGGTATACTTGGAAACGTGCATATAGGTTTAGGTTATCCTCTATTAAGATGCATTTGAACCATTTTCACCCCAAAATTTCCATAGGGTCGAACCTCTTGGAAATTGGTGGGTCATCCCATCATATCTGTATTTTCCACCATTGTGACAGAAGAGCCCACCGAACATGGGACACCCTAGTTAGCACCCCATTTCCATTTTTGTGCCCATGTTGAGTTATTATAATAAAAATTGGAGCCCAATTAGTCACATTGTGACCTGGAGTTTGAGAACACATACATCTCTTCCACAATGTTCTAACCATTTCCTAATTGATTCCCTATTTTGTTTCAGTTTACATAAGAATGTGTTAAAATAATTGCATGAAAATTTGTGCTTACTACTTTGATTCTTATTTCTTATGTTGTGTATCTTTCTTATTAGTCATGTTTTGCTCAATACAACTATAAGCCAATGCTTCTATTTAAATTGACATATACATGTGAAAACTATTTGATTTAAGTAGTTGATAGACCAAAACTCATGGTAATTTTTTATTTATGTGCTGTCACGTGAATTGGAATGAATTAAATGACATTTCCCCTTTCCTACTTGGTCATTGCACCAAATTGGATAACTACAGTTACTTGATTCCATTTTTCCATTCATCGACACATAATCCCACTTCAGATATCAAACCTATGGAAGGAACATCTATAAGAGTGTGCAAAACTAGCCCGACCCTTTTTTTGAATATGTATCTTTTCCTTGGCCTAACCCATGCTCTTGAAAAATAGAGTATGCATAAGAAACACTCATTCCCTTCCATGTACTATAGCATTATTTATTCTTTTTTTGGGCTAATAAATTAAAAAAGTAATAAAAATTAAAAACACAAAATAAAAAAAGGGGGGATACTTGAATCATGTCATATTGAATCTTTGAAACTGAGGCAATTGCCAGTCCTAGTCTCCCTTGAAGAATGCACATAATTTTATATCTGATGCTAGTACACCACTTACATTTGCCAAAAGAAATTGTACTAGTAATGAGAGTAGATCTCCAATGATGGGTTATGATTCTCGTCATCTATGGAGCCTTTCATTAATGCATCTGGAATTGATGGTGTTAGCTAGAATATTTCACCTCCTGCGGACAACAAGGTGTTCCACTTGTCTGAATGGTTCAGATCCAGAAAAAATAGAGGAAAAAGGTTGAAGACTCTCCCTAGATGCCATAGATACCTAGAAGGTAATGCTTCAATCATTACCCTGTGTACCTGCAATAAGATTCAACATGCAAACATATCGAAACCACGAAAATATAATATACTAATCTATGTTAGTGACTAAGGAATCTAACAACATACATGTGAAATCAAACAACAACAATATATGTGGGACAGAAATCAACTTGAATTAAAGAAATATGAAGAATTTTACAACCAAGCCTTAGTGTTGACATGCATCTCCATGAAACCAAGCATTCTCATCCCCAAAAGCTCCGACTCTAGCTCTCTCTATGTTCTCCAATCATATGGACCAAGTGATCAATCCAACAACATAACAATACCTTAAAAGTTCTCCCCCTCAACCATGGTCATAAGCTTGTATTTATAAGGCTAGATGGATAGGGATGGTTGAGAGATTAGTGGGTGAGGTGGCCTCTAAGATCCTAGGATGAGGGATCTCGAGCTCAACTAACCCACAACAGTAGGGGTAAGGGAGGACACAAGGCTTATCATCTAGAATCCTTGAGAAACTTCTCTTTTTCCCTTTTTACCCAGGGTACCGCGATTCTCCTTCAATAGCATATTTATTCTGGTAATAACTGCTTATGGACCAAGGGCCATAAGTAGTGGCACCGCTTGTGGGAAATCGGGGATGGGCGGTGCGAACAAGGGTGCCGCTTTTGGATAACAAGGTAAGAGCAGTGCTAGGAATTTGTATGAAATATTGACATTTAGTATGGGTTTCCACTCCAGAAGCTGGGATTCAGGGTAAGTAGGTATGTCAAATATCTTATCACATGATGGTGATAGGATTTTGGTATAACAGGATGCCCCCCAAAGCATGAGTCTTAGAGAGATACGATAAACGAGAGCTTTGAGAGAACAAGTCGTCATCATGAGATGAAAATTTCGGCTCGATCGGAGCAAGTTTTCAAGTAGGCATATGTAGTACATCAGTATGTTGACTCATAGACATAAGTAACCAAAATCATGGCTGCAGAACAATACAAGGCAGATCCATGAGAGGAATAAACAAGCATGGCTACTAGAATACAGCGTAGATCCAAGTGATAGAGGAATCAAAATTGAACATAGCTACCAGACATACAATGTAGATCTATGTCATACAGATGCAAATTTGAGCATGTCCACGACCATACAAATGTTGATCCATGCTATATATACAAAACTCCATTGCAACCTAGGGAAAAGCAATGAGTGCTTTAAACTAACACCCAGGGTCTTCGTCTCGTCTTCCACAAAGAACGATTCTATCCATGTGATTGCAATGATTGGAAGTTGAACATCATAGAAACCAATTGATTACTGGCCAATGATGTGAACTGTTAACAAGTGCAAGGGAGATCACCCTTAATGTCAATTATTCCCAAGGTACTCTAATACAATCTACTGAGTGTGAATAGATGTCCTGATGTTGAACACTCGGTCAAATATATCAATCAAAGTTCAATGAGGTGAACCTATGTCGAGAGTGAGAGAATCTGTCATTGAGGCATACAGATCTCAAGGTACTAAATATTGTTTCTAAGACTATTTCCCAGATAATGAGCTGATGTCGACGGGAATAGTCTCGTCGAAGGAGGGCCATGATGAGTCCCACATTGATGACACAAAACTCAGAACATAGTTCTGGAATTATGTGAATGTAGTAACCATATGACCGACTCAAACATACTAACACAAAGACTATGCAGACTGCAGAGGTAAAACTTTTTCAAATCCCCTTTGAACATCGGGCGGCACGACAAAAAGACTTGGCAACATGACTGAACGAGAGAGACACACAATGCGACAGTGGACAATGAATTCTTTTGAAAGACTCAAAGGATTGACATGACTCATGAAAGTGGATCGTCATAGGGATCAACTGAATACCCAATTGACTGACATGATTGTGCAGACAAGTGACATGTTCAAAGGTAACAACAAACAACTACCATTATTTGCAAAATGATTCCCTTCCCATTTCCCCCATCATGATTGATGAGTGCCTCTTTTCGGTTTTACGAGTTCAAAGAGGGTAACAAACACTCGATATAGCTTGTTAGAAGACAAGTCCAGACTCATATGTTTTACGAACCTGAGAGAGGAGGGGTTCATTCCCAAAATGGGTCTTTCAATGTTTAATTTTAATGATTCCACCGAAATAAAACTCGGTATCGTTCATGTTTAGAGAGTCTGAATGAATACTGAAGACAACTCCAAAGGGTCCTTTTTCGTATGATTTAGTCTCTAAGGCCCAAAAAAGTATAAAACCATACCTTAGATAACTCTTCCAGTCATGATTAGCTGGAGTGTTCCTTTTTCGTAAGTATTCCTATCCAAACCGAAAAAGAGATAACCTAGCGTCGAAAGGACGAATCTTCAAATACTTTTATGAGTATGAAGGAGACAAGTACGTGACAATCTTTTTGTATTTAAGGAGCCTAAAAAGAGTTTAAAGAGGACTCCATGAGGTTTCTTTACACAATGTCACTTTTTACTATCCTGGAAAGATTCGAAAACAAACTTGACGATCTTTTCATGTTTAAGGAGTCTAAAAAAAGATGTGAAAAGAAGACTCCATGATGTTTCTTTACACAATGTCAAATTTTACAAGCCAGGAAAGATTCAAAAACAGACTCGGACCTTTGATACGAGGTTTAAAGAGTGTGATCAAAGTGTCATAATAAACGCTCATCGACCTTTTCCATTTTATGAAAGTGTGAAAAAGCCATAAACAAACTTTCAAATCTTTTTGCTAGAGTTATCCTATCCTGAAATAGTCTCAGGAACAAGTGTTAAATGCATTCAAAACTAGCATTAGGGATTACGATAGATAAGTTTTGACTAAAACATATATTGACATCAAAACTATAGCAAGTCAGACCCAAAAATTCCTATATAAGTCAAGTAAATAGTAAAAAATCAAATCATTTCACTATTTACCTCTAGCAAAGAGCACTTGGAGCATTTTCTTAGCCAGATATTCCACAGCTGATACCTGGAGTTTCCACCATCCGTTTTTAGCATCGTCAGTTGCAGGTAATAGCTAAAACCCTTATATTTAATTTCATAGCATTTATTTTGAGATTTGGTGGGGTTTTGGGCCCATATGGCAAGCCCTAAAACTAAAAATGCAAGCACCACAGCTACTCCTTGTGAGATACACAGTACCACCCGAGAACTGCGCTAATAACACAGTGGACAGGCAGTGCCACCGCCTCTCTCCAACGGCGCATAGGCACTACCGATCGTGGATAACTTAAACTAATAGTATGGGCAATTTAACTTCATTCTTTTGATTTTAAATGATTTAAGGATGATTCTAATGCATACCATTATTGTTTTTGGCAGGTCTAGGTTGCTCAAAACATGGTGATATTGAAAGAAAGAACACATGAAAATGAGGATGCTACTGCCGAGAGAAATGCGGGTTGTATTACCGCACTATGGGACTGTGGGATCCTAAAGTTCTTCCAGACCCCAAGCATGGTGTCACATGAATGGTTACTGGAACACATACTGCAAATGTGGAATCCAGAGCAGCAGTATTTTGAGGTGGGGGCCCATATACTTATAGTGGAGGTAGAGGATATCTAATTCCTGAATAGTCTCTCAAGACGGGGTTCCCCCGTCTCACTGACAGGTTCTCGTGGAGGGGACATTACTACTAGAGATCTTATAGATCGACACAATGCACCAGGGACAGGTACATCAGGGAAGAATATCCCCATCAAGGAAGTGATGGATAAGGCTCTATGGACTGTTTTGTTTACCATGCAAAGGGTGGTTGGGAGTCAGGGTGTACAACAGGCTTCCAAGCCACACATACTGTATGCCATAGAGGCCATGGCACCCACGATGTTCAACTGGACAGAAGCAATTCTTCCAATCTTCAAGGATTGACTGACTAAGTGTCGGAAAGGAGAGCTGAAGCAGTTCAAATTTGGTTCCATCTTAACCTGCTTCTTCTTTGAGCGGGTTCCATAAATGAGGCCTCAGGTGACCTTCCGGAGTCTGAGAGCACGGGACTCCCATATGCTGAGGTGGGTCCAAGTCATGGCTCACACAGGAGTGGGTAGGGGAAGGGTGAAGTTCGGTGATCCATTCTTCAGATGGCTTTGAGATCAGATCCTCATGGTTGAGGACTATGCTTACGCAAGCACGGACTTCACCAGAGATCCTGACCTACCACTCCCACCTGACGGCCAATGGGGTGATATCGAGAAGAAAAAAGAAACCCTAAAATGGACGAAACATTTTTATGTTTTTTATGTTTTATATTTGTTATGTTAAGTGACGAGACCTGTATATTCTCATGCAGATGTTGGAGCAGTGATACTTAGAGGAGCATCTCCGTTGGATAGGCGAACTGGAGCCCGCTTTGTACCACTAGGTGATGATATCATCGGGGAGCTGGAGGAGAACCTGGAGAGGTTAACTCTGGATATCCCATATGTTGACATAGATGACCTCCCGATGAGATATTAGAGATCTACAGTGGGAGTACCGGTATGATTTAGTAGGCTTATATGCAGGGTAGCTCGAGTAGTGATGTGATATCACAAGCACCACTAGTGTATGAGATATGTACTGAAAGCTGATAGTTTCAGGATTTTGTAGGATGATTTTTCCTGAAAGCCTAAGTGCTTCAGTGGAGGCCTCGAGACCTATTTTTGTAAACTTTTTTGTATACATATATACATACTTTTACATGGTGTTTATATGCTTCAAATGCTAAATGTGTTTTCTATGAGTTTTACGTGTCTCTAAATGTTTATTTACAATGGACCATGTTTGATTTACTGTCATGAATGGGCAATATGCTAGTTTAGGATGTAGTTAGCCAATGAGTCCGCGACTACATTATGTTCCCTAGGGATATACCTATAAGTAATAGTTTTGAAAGATATTTCGAACAAACGCACTCTTCGGAAGAGGCGGAGGAGTATCGAGTTCCTAATGGTGTATACATGGTTCAAATGGCAAACCACGAGGTGTGAGTTCATTAAGATTACTATATCACGAACATCCTGGGAGGTAGCTTTAGTCAGAAGACCGATGACTGCTTCATACTCGGTGATGTTATTAGTAGTGGGAACTATGCAAACCGCTCCTGCAATGACCAAATCTTCAACTGGGGAATAGAGGACCCAAGCAGCCGAGGCGAGATTCAAGGTGTGGCGGAAAGCACCATCAATGAAGCTATAGAAATCCATATGCATGACCAAAACATGGTATAAATAGATGTAGACACCAAAACTCAAAACCATCTTGAAAATACTAGAAGAACACTGAAAGTCAATCAATATACATACATACAAGATACTATCCAAGAAAACCTAGGCATAGTACCTTTTCAGGTACAACCCATTGCGAGGTTGTCCCAAAGGTATTCCATCGTAATCAATGAGCTCATAAGCTCCTTTCTCTAACACCTTAGAAATAATGAAAGGTTTGTACCACATGGACTCGAACTTACACTTCCCTAGTTTGTCATATCTCTAGTCATAGGTCAAGAATAGCTCACCCTCGTTGAAGAAACAAGGTTGGATGGATTTATCATACTGCACCTTGATGAGTTTCTTATGTGCCTCATTAGCTAAGGTAGCATCTCTGCGAGTCTTGTCAAGGATACTCAAGTACAAAAATATTTATTCCTCTGCGGAAGTGTCTAGGAGAAGTTCGACAGCAAGTTGTAAATATGGAATCTTACATTGGATCAGTAAGATGGCTTCAAGTCCATAGACAAACTGAAATGGCGTGAAACTAGTAGCTATTTTCACAGAAGTCCAATAAGCCTAAAGAGTGGAGAAAAGAACGTGGTGCCAGTTGGATTTATGGTCTCCAACCATCCGACGAAGCATAGGTTTTAAAACTTTGTTAATGGCCTCTACCTAACCATTAGCTTGTGGATAATACAGCGTAGAGTTTTCATGGAAAAACCCTAGCTTATCACTCATTTCCTCCATCATCTGATTACAGAAATGGGATCTGTGATCAGTAACGATGGACTGCGAAACTCCAAATCTAGCTATGATATGATTGAACAAGAAGAGAGCGTCATTCTTACCATCTTCCGCATATGTAGGCATGGCCTCAACCCATTTAGTGAAATAATCAACGGCCACTATGATGTAACCAAGCCCCCCAGTTGAGGTAGGCTTACAATGCATGAAGTCAATCCCCCATTTGGCAAATGGGCCAATGGTAAAGACGAGGTGGAGTGGAACGGGATCGGTGCACTTTTTAGGATAGAAGTGTTGACAAGGTGAGCATTTCTTAATAGCCTCATGACAATATTTGAAGATAGAATGCCAGAAATAGCCAGCGTGAAGGATTTTCTGGGTTGTAGCCATCCCAGATAAATGACTACCACATGCTCTAGAGTGGCAATCATTCAACATATGTTCAACCTCCTCATGAGTGAGGCATCACCAGAGAATAGAGTCAATCCCACATCTATACAAAGTATCATTCAGGATGAGATAGTATTTCGCATGGTGACGGATACGGCGGCAATCATCATGAGATAAATGCGACTGAAAACGCTGCGTAGGAGATATAGCAGCAAATATCCATACCAAGGATCAGTAGTGCTTATCAGGAACATGAATTCATCCAAAAATGAATCACTGGGCTCAGATTCCATCGAAGCACAGGGAAGATCACACATAGGCTCTGCAAAGACCAAGGATTTCTTTGATGTAGCCTTGGAAAACTGTAGATCGAACACTTGAAGGATAACAATCCAATGGGATTACTTGCCCCCAAGAACCTGATGATTCAGGATGTAGTACATCAAGTTCTGGTCTACCAATATGGTGGTACTATGGAGCAGAATGTAATGACAAAAATTTTCTATAGCAATGACCATGGCCAATGCTAACTTTTCCACACATGAATAACAAGTTTCAGAATCCAAGAGATTCTTACTGGCGTAATAAATCATGTGCTCCTGACCGTGGATATTTTCCTATGCTAAGACCATAGTGATGGTAGTAGGAGAGGCAGAAATATACGAGAGAAAGTCCTTTGAATAATCAGGGGGGTGTATCATGAGTGAATGAGTCAGAGGGTGCTTAAGATTATCAAAGGCGCATTGGGCCTGATCATCCCAGAAGAATGGGGTGTTCTTCTTAAGGAGACGTATATAACCGTGTGTTTTCTCTACGAAATTTCACACGAAATGGCGGAGAAAGTTTTCCTTCCCCTGCAAACTTTGGAGTTCAAGGAGATTAGTTGGGGTTGGTAGAACATAAATAGAGGAATTTTTTAAAATATCTATCTGGATTCCATCTTTGGATGCCACAAATCCTAGCAGGCATCCCATCTCAATGAAAAAAACAAATTTATGCTGGTTGAGACATATATTATAATGATGGCATCTCAGAAATATCTCTCTAAGATAACCAGGGTGGTCATCCCGTCGCTGTGAATGAGCAGGGAGGTCATCAAGGTATGGTTCAACAATGTGCTTGACATCATGAAACGCATAGGACATCGCACGCTGGGATGTACCTCCAACATTTTTCAATCCAAACGGTAACTTCTTATATGCAAATGTTCCCCATGGGAAAATGAATGCCATCTTATGCTGGTCAGAGGGTAATATCTCAATTTGATTATACCTGGAGAATCCATCCATAAATGAAAAGATGACACTTCCAGCACAGTTGTCGATAATCTGATCAATGTGTAGGGTAGGAAAGTTGTCCTTGGGACAAGCTTTATTGAGATCCCTAAAGTCAATACAAACTCTAATGGTACCCTGCTTTTTATTGACAGGGACAACGTTCGATACCCATTCCATCAAGGGTATAGGATAAATAAACCTAGCTTTCAGAAGCTTCTCAATTTCAGCCTTTATAGCCGCAGCCTTTCGAGGATGGACTTGCCTAAGTTTTTTCCTGACAAGTTTGGCCGAGGGATAGGTTTTAATCTCGTGGACCACTATGGATGGGTCAATCCCTGGCATCTCTTTGTAGGACCAGGCAAAAATATCACAGAATTCTTTAAAAAGTGCCTTATAGGCTTCAGATTCATTTGCAAAGCAGTTCTACCCAACATGAACATGCTCGATAGTATCAGGCTTGGATGATATGTTAATCGGGTTCGTCTCTATAATGTTGCAAAGGTTTTCTTCAGAATCTATATTTGGCAACAATATAGGACTTTGGGGTATGTTGACAATATCGGTAGGAAACAAGGATGCAAAATCATGGTTAACCGAACTAGTGTTGGGGAGGAACATGGATCTATGATGGTGATCCTCCCAAATGGACTCATCCGTGCTCATGATCTCAATAATGGAGTCATCGAAAGGAAAAGTCTCAGAGAGATAATCTAGAGTGGGAAGAGAAGGTTCTAACCAATACGGTAAATGGTAGGGATCCAAAGCCACTAGATGAAGTCATCAGTGTGATCATTGAAAGAGGTTTGAATGGAATCATACATAGCTTCGTGAGGACTTAACGAGGTAGAATCAACAACATGTTTTCCCCCAAGCTCACAATCAAATGAGGTGATCAGATGGACTGATGCAGAATCCATGCTAGGCGGAGTGGATGGAAAAACTCCCATGAGGGATGAATCCTTCAACATGCCTACCCCAATCGACTAATAAGGAGGAAGGGACTGGCCTAAAATGGGGATGTTATTAGCCGTGGAGGTAGTAACGTCCGGCGCACAGAAATCAAGATGGTCAATAGTAACGATTCTCCCCAGATGTGGAAATTGGATGGTTTGAAATACTATTGAAGCAACAACAGTCATAGCATAGAAGCAATTTTTTCCTAGAAGGATATTGTAATCTAAAGGGGCATCTACCACTTCTACTTTGATGGAAACGGTTTTTCCCCCCAGCTCGACTACGAGGGATGGTATGAAACCATGGGGTTGGAAACCCCATCCTTCAAAGGCCTTAAGGGTCGTAGGCTATGTCACAAGCTCGGGAGAGGCAAGGGATTTCCAACAAGACAGAGAAAAAATGGATTCTCAACATTGAAATGAATGAAGTTGGTGTTATCTGGGTCTAAAAATCCTAATGCAGTCAACAGGTTTTTGCGCTGTATAGGGCATCTTTGGAGCACTTATAGGGTAGATATTGCACAGGGTTCCTGAGCGACATCTTCAACCACATTATAAAATTGAGCAGATCTAGCATTGGGATTAAATACTGCCTTCCGAAGAGTACTATTAGGTGGGCACAAAATCATGTCAAGAGTAGGATTCTCAATAGACAAGGGGACAGTAGACGAGGACTCAAGAGAACTAGTAGAAGGGGTTTTCCCTGAAGATGAATGAACTTCATTTTTATCTGTAGGTTTATCATAATTATGACTTCTAGTTTGTAGATGGATGGTATCTGAGGACATCATACGAATTTCTTTTGATGAACTAGAATTACCCTCATTAGACATGTGGTCTATTAGCTGTTGTTGAGAGGGAAAAGGATCCGTAAGTACCGCAAGTGTTGGATTAGACTTCAAAAACTGGGAGATTTCATCTCGACGAGGACACTCCTTTGAAAAATGGTCACCACTGCAGAGCAGACAGGGATATTTTTATTTTATCTTCCCTTTGTCATTATCACCATTGGTTGGTCATGGAGTCTCCGGCTGGTTTCCAGGTTTTTTTATTTCAATTTCTACCTTTATTTTTATTGCCCGAGGTTTGAGTACTTTGAATAGAATTGACCTCAGTGGAAACCTTAGGAGTCGAAGGAGTAAGGGGGGTAGTTTGGGTTTGCTTGGCAGGTTTCACTGCAGTCGAGGACTGGATTGAACCAACAATCCAATCAACAGGTACTTCTGCTAGTTGCTTGGCAGGATCGGTGTTGGGGTGTGGAGCTTGAGGAAATGGGTTATAAAAGGTTCTCAACTGGGAATAAACCAAGTCTAGGTATTGATCCCGACTAATAGCCTGCTCTTCGGTGACGGTACCTCCCATAGCCACATATCGGGAAATAGGAGGAAACAAGGATTTGGTGAACTAATCAGCTAGTAACTGATTTGGAATAGGGGCCTTAATAATCCTTCTTTGCTTTCTCCAGTCATGAATATGATTAGATATGTGGGTGGAGGTGTTCTATCATAGAGAGGTTAAAATATCAGTACCCATTTCATAACGAATAGGGAGCTAAAAGTGTGTAAGAAACACAGTTGCCAATGAGCCAAAATCCACAAACAAATGTTGTGGGAGTTCAATGTACCACTTCACGGCCGTACCGATCAAATTTCATTGAAAGAGTCGCAATCGAATGAAGTCATCCATGAGGGAGTTGGAAGAACACCATAAATGGAATGTCATAACATGGTTCTTCGGATTGTCTCCCTACTTCCCATCGAATTTTGGAATATCCGATGGTAACTTTACTGAAATGGGTGGCCACGAGGGATTGTGTCGAATGGGTTCATTAATCAACTTGGACAAATCAGGTAAGTCCAAAATTTCTAGGAAAGGTCACTGTCGGTTGGGCTGCACATACTGGTAATATTGATATGGCATATAATTACCAGTAGGACCATAAGTAGACTGATAAATAGGTTGTTGTGATGAAGAACTACTAGAAGATCTTCCTGCAAGGGGTTGATTTCGGGATTAGGACTCCTAGGACCACTAGGGCGTCTAGGAGGAGGACCACTAGGGCTACCAGGACCACCAGGACCACCGATACCACCAAGACCACCAAGAGGTGTACCACTAGACCCTATGTAGCCCCCAAGAGGTGGTAAACCTCCAGAGCCACCAGAACCACTAGGAGGAGGGCCTAAAGGAGGAAAGCCACCAGGTCCCCCAGGACTACTAGGGACACCATGACCACAAGGAAGAAAGTTTCCAGATCCTTCGGGACCATTAGGCCCCCTAGGGGGAGGACCTCCATAAGGCAGTGCTCCGCCACCTCCCGCAGTATGTATAGGCATCCCACCCATAGCTAGGATGTAACGCCATTTGGGTTTCCCCCATGGCGTAAAAGTGTTACTAGTGTATGGAATTCTAGCATAACGCATTCCTGTAGGATTGGGTGGATGATTACCTACAGGTATTTGATAACCATAACCTCCAAAAGATTGAATGATTATAGGTTGAGCCCCAGAGGGTTGACCTAAACTGGACGAGGGATTAACCATGTTAGTATGGGTTGGAGGGACATAAAATGTAGATGGTTTTATGCTAGAGGTATGTCCTTTACTAGGAATGATTCTGGTGTTAGATAACGTAGGTCGTGCTGGGGGTTTCCCCCCGGCACTAGAAGGTGTAGACGAAACAAGAATTGAATATTGAATCTCAGGTGCAGAAGACCTGGGAAGATTAGGCATAGACATAACATGAGAGATCATAGGGATGGTAATATGACCTGGGTTGTGGGTTGTTATTGGGCGATCTATAATCGGTTCAATGGATCTCATAGAATCGTCGAGTGAACGATATCCCACAGGAAGAGATGTGGAACATGATAGTGTCAAGCCTAATAGGTCATCGATCTGCTTGTCAATCTCATGTGCATGGAGAATGGAAGCACGGTATTTCTTGCATTCTTCTTCTTCTTCAGAAGAGTTTACATGGGTGTCAAATGAGGCAATGGCCTGTCCTATAGGTGTCTCCCAAAATGGAGCATTGGGACCAAAATCCAAATGGGTTGTATCGTCAACATGACTTTCCATGGGAGAATGGAACGATGTATTTCTCCAAGAAGGTTGTTGGACCAAGGGAGGTGAGTGTGAAGGATATGGTACTCCACTTTTTGCAACCACGTTGTCTCCCACTTGAGCGGTGGTAGCAACTCCTTGGTTGATAGCTTCCATGGTATTTTCTCCTGAACCAGGAATAAAATCAAGTGGAAAACCCCGTACTCTTCTAGACTGTCTTAACTCAGCCAATTCATACGGTTCCTAACTAACCTACGGTCTAAAAATCTAGAAAACACACCAAAAATAATTTCCCTCCACAAGCTATAGGTCAAAACAAGCACACTTAAAATGATAGGAGGAGTTCAAAAGTCAGGGCTCTCACTAGGATTGTCAAGAAGGCACCACTCGCGATATACCTCAAGGATACGTGCGTATTAATCTCCCTAAATGTTGTTTTCGGTGTGTGGCTCCAAACAAGACGGCCAAAGGGATTTTCTCAGATGGATAAGGTACCCTAGTGGGGTCTCCCGATATACTCAAGGTACGTGGGAGCTCGAATCGGTAGTAGTGTTGTCTAATGCATAATCATACACAACGGGCCTTTCGATATACAATCAAGTACATGAATTACCTTTCTATATACCTCAAAGGTACATGAAAGGCCGTTCGATATACCGACTGTGCATGGAAGAACCGTGCGAGTCCCAGAATGTAATGCTGACAAATAACGACAACTCCTATGCTTAACGATGCCTGAACACATCTCTAACCTATCACTCAAGTTACTATGTAAATTTTAACCTACAACTACCATTAATTTGAACTTGTATGGTTATGTGAATGCATGATGTTTTGATATAAAAGTAAAACCATGCAATATGCTAGTGCAAAATTTTTATTTTACCGTTCAATATGCCTACTTATGGGAGGGAAAGAGAGTGTTTTCCTTCTGTTTCAAAACCAAAAATACTTCCACACAACAGTCATGAACATCAAATCAAATATAACCAATCACTTTTCCAAATTGATTTCTTCTTTCTGAAAGCAAATGAGAATGGGAAGAATCTCTTTTCCTAAAAGAAAAACAAGAAGCACACGTATATGCAAATGCACTCTATTTTTTCAATTTTCTCAAAACATAAGCAAATCTAACTTGAAACTACCATTTTTTTTTTTTGATCGGGATAGTTCTAAATGTATGAGAAATGAAAGATCATGAATGTCCTAAAATCTTGTAAATCCAATTAGAAAACCAATGTCCAACGCTCAATGATAATATCTTAGTCTGAGTCAAAAAAATTATTTTTTAAAGGAAGGAAAAAGAAGTTTACTATGCAAATAAGAAATGAAACCTAGAAACTAATCTAGTGTTCTTGTTTTAGTCTATGCAACAGAAATGAAAAGAGATTTTAATAACACCCTGAGCTTTTCAGAAAATAGGAAACCATTTCGCAAACACAACCAACAAGCATAGAAGCAGATGAACAATCAAAAGACCTAATCAAACTTTTTAAATTCCACTCAAATCAATCTTAAACCATAAAATTATCAGACCAGAAGCATCAGATTCAGTAACACAAGTCTGATAAGTAGAAATGAAAGCAACCAAATCCAAATTTTTTCAAAGAAAAATGAGGAAAAAAGGCTTTGGAATGATGCCTACGTGGCACCGTGGTTCGCAGGTGCCGACAGAGAATTTCCAACTTAGCACCGCTTCTCACCAACAGGTTACAGGCAGTGGAACCACGTACTTCCCACTTTGTTCAGGAAGTGGCACGACTCCTCCTACACAGCATAGGTGTAGTTCCTTATAGATGACCAAAACACAAGAAGAATGATGGATCAAGTAAAAAAATACTACATCAGGGAAAATACTGTTGAATTGAGTATGGAAACAGAGCATAAAATACCGAAATGACTCATATCTGAACAGATCTGGTAGTTTCAAACCTAAATGGAGCAAGTCAGAAAGTAGATCTGACTGAAGAGAGTTGAAGAAGAAGGAGCCTAGATTCGAACAAGAGTTGCAGACTGAGGAAGATCAGAAGAACTGATATAACTCATCCCCACTGAGGTCGCCATATTTGTTAGCTAGAATATTTCACTTCCTACGGACAGCAAGGTGTTCCACTGGTCTGAATGGTTCAGATCCAGAACAAATAGAGGATAGCGGTTGAAGACTCTCATAGACGTTGTAGATACCTGGAATGTAATGCTTCAATCGTTACCCTGTGTACATGCAATAAGCTTCAACCCACAAACATATCAAAACCACCAGAATATAATATACTAATCTATGTTAGTGACTAAGGAATCTAACAACATACATGTGAAATCAAACAACAATAATAAATGTGGGACAGAAATCAACTTGCATTAAAGAAATATGAAGAAGTTTACAACCAAGCCTTAGTGTTGACATGCATCTCCATGAAACCAAGCATTCTCATCCCCAAAATATCTGACTCTAGCTCTCTCTATGCTCTCCAATGATATGGACCAAGTGATCAATCCAACAGCATAACAATACCTTAAAAGTTCTCCCCCTCAACCATGGCCATAAGCTTGTGTTTATAAGGCTAGATGGATAGGGATGTTTGAGAGATTAGTGGGTGAGGTGGCCTCTAAGATCCTAGGATGAGGGATCTCAAGCTCAACTAACCCACAATAGTAGGGATAATGGAGGACACGAGGCTTATCATCTAGAAACCTCGAGAAACTTCTCTTTTTCCCTTTTTACCCAGGGTACCTCATTTCTCCTTCAATAACAGAGTGGTTCTGGTAATAACCACTTATGGACCAAGGGCCATAAGCAGTGGCACCGCTTGTGGGCAACAGGGTATGGGAGGTGCGAACAAGGATATCGCTTATGGATAACAAGGTAAGCGCGATGCTGGGAATTTGTATGAAATATTGACATTTAGTATGGGTTTTCACTCCAGAAGCTGGGATTCAGGGAAAGTATGTATGTAAAATATCTTATCACATGATGGTGATAGGATTTTGGTATAACAAATGGATTTCATGATGGTTAGATACTCAATTCTAATGTTTCCAACTCTCCATTATGCGTCATCTTATGTGTTCAATGGAAATCAATTCAGTGTCAGTCATTCATGAAATATTCCTGAACAATCATGTCGACCTTCCTTGTTTTATTATACAGTGTTGGATTTTGCATCTATACCAATTTATATCTTCCTATTGTTCTTAGTTTCATGTCAGGTTATGTGGGATTCATTAATACCGTCCTTATGATGGATCAATTCCTATCGACGCTGAATCATCATCTAGGAAATGGATCTAGGAACCCCAGTGACTAACTTGGATCTTTAAGTCATAATTAGTGGTAGGTTTCCCCACAAATGATAGTGGGTATACATCAATGACACCTGATTTTTTTATTCTACATGTGTTCGACACCAAAAAATCTATTCATGCTTGTTAGTTTGTACTCGAGTACCTTGATTTCCATCATCATTATCAGTGGGTCTCCTCACATATGTTAATGGTATACATCAATGATCGGTAACCATATCGTGTTTTATTATGCTCGACATCAGCTCATTTATTTGCATGATATAAACTTGTATTATTGTCAGTTTGTATTGAATACCTTAGGAAAGACATTTTTATCAATCATCAATGCACTTCCCAAGTTGCGCAAGATTAAAATACCATGCCAGAATGTTATGAAGACCTGGATATTTTGCACTCATCAAAAGTGCATATATATACATTTTTGAAGAATTTGATTTTGATATTAATCCATTATGTATTGTCTATTTCCATGCTTGTTTATTTTTTAGCGTGGGTATACCCGCCTCAAGAAGATATTGTATATTGTGAAATTTCCTTGTTTGACTTGAAAGTATTTCTACAACTGTAGGGTTCAGAAACCACCCTTATCCATTCTACCTTGATCACTGAGGAGTATCAATATAAAAAGTATCAAAATGAAATAATGTATTTCGACTCTCGCCATATCTTCGGACCTCACACATTAGGGTGCATATGTTAACAATAAAATTAACACCCTTAAGGATGATGGTATTAAAACATATCTTCATTTCGCTCACAACATGAAGACAAAAATTTGGAATAAATTGAGAGCTTAGATATCTCATCGGACCACTACTTTTGCAAAGGAATAAGTATGTGAATACAAACGTTTCTCTAAATAATTGAATATCAAGACTACTTAAGGGACAAAACTCAGTTTCCACAACTCCTGGAGTAGAAAGAGTACATGTCATACATGTTAATTGTCCTAGAGTCCTGGGAATTCAAGTAACATGCATGAAATACTAAGTGGGTTTTTTGAAGAAAATAATCAAAATCCATCAAAAATATTAATCCCACATTCATCGTTATTGATTGGGTGTACAAACCCCAATGCTATATAAGAAAAACATATAAAGTAAACAGAAGGAAGAAAAGAGAGAAAAGCAAAGGCACGCTGAAAAATTTATCGGTCAATCCAATTGATTCATGATCGCGATCTTCTGTGCAATTTTATACATCTCTGCCTTGAGAAATCATTTAAACATTACTAAAGATTCATTCACACAAAGAAATAAGAATATGTCTGGTTATTGAAAATAAGACATCAGATAGTCACATATATGGAGAGTATTAAGACTATGTTCTTCATTTCATTAACCACTGTTACATGCACTATCTCTCGCTTTCTCACTCTTTCACACTTCTTGCACACACTAGCACTTAGACCAATTACAATTAAATAGAAACAAACGAATCATGTGAGATCCATAGCAACGGGATGTGAATTCCTATGAAACAAAATCTATAAATAACATATCCTTGAGCACCCTCTTACAAGATTTGAGGGCATCTATGGCAATCTAGCCTTATTACATTCAAGCCATCTCTATCTATAAAAATGATTACAAGAATCGACAACTAATCCTATCTTCTAGAAATTTACATGGAAGTAGAAAATTATGATTGATTGCATATTCAACAAACAAATAATTTTGACTAGATGCTCCTGTGTTAGAGTACCTTGGATCTTGCAGTCATTAGTGGTAGGTTGACAGTGGGTATACATCAATGAACCCTGATTGTTAGATTCTACAAGTGTTTGACATCAAAACATATACTCACACTTGTTAGTTTGTACTTGAGTACTTTGGAGTCCATCATCATTATCGGTGGGTCTCCTCACATCAGTTAATGGTATACATCAATGACCGATAACTAGATGATGTTTTAATCTGCTCTACATCATCTCATATATGTGCATGATCTAAAATCGTATTATTGTTGGTTTCTATTGAAGACCTTAGGAAATACAGTTGTATCACTCATCAATGCACTGCGCAACTTGCGCAAGATTAAAATACCATGAAGACTTGGATATTTGCACTCATTTGAATGTACATATACATGTGTTTGAAGAATTTTCTTTTGACATGGATCCATTGTGTATTGTCTGTGGCCATGCTTATTTACCATTGAGCATGGGTACAACCCACCTCATGAAGATATTGTATATTT
Source organism: Pseudotsuga menziesii (assembly GCA_001517045.1). NCBI lineage: Eukaryota > Viridiplantae > Streptophyta > Pinopsida > Pinales > Pinaceae > Pseudotsuga > Pseudotsuga menziesii. The sequence continues at coordinate 81,132 of LPNX010125676.1, read as the reverse complement.
GCGAAATTTCCTTATTTGACTTGCAGGTGTTTCTTCAACTCCTGCGTTCATAAACCATCCTTGTCCATTCTACCTTAATCACTTAAGAGTCTCAATAGAAAATGTATCCAAATGAAATAATGTATTTCGGCCCTCGATAGAGCTTCGAACCTCACATATTAGGGGGGAAATGTTAAAAATAAAATTAACACCCTTAAGGATGATGGTATGAAAACATATCTTCATGTCGCATGCAACATGAAGACCAAATTTTGGAATAAATTGAGAGCTTTGATCTCTTATGAGACCATTGCTTCCACAAAGGAAAAAGTATGTGAATACAAAGGTTTCTCTAAAGAATTCAAGATCAAGACTACCTAAGGTCCAAAAATCAGTTTCCACAACTCTTATAGTGGAAAGAGTACATGTCATACGTATTAATTTTCCTAAAATCCTGGAAATTCAAGTAAGATGTGTGAAATACTAAGTAGGTTTTTTGAAGAAAATAATCGAAATCCATCAAAAAAATTAATTCCACATCTAAGTTTTATCTTCTCCATGTAAGCATATATATTCTTCATGTAAGCATATATCATTTAGGCATTCACTTGAATAAGGGATTCTCCTCAAGTTGAGATGGAGTGTTTTGATTGATTGTATGGATCCACAATGTATGTCTCGTGGCTAAGATCAAGTTTGAGTCAATATGACATAGATCTACAATGTATATTCAATAGCTATGTCCCGATTTGAGTATTGTGTATCATGGATCTATGGTGTATTATTGGTATCCATGACCTAGTCATTGCACAGGGATATGTGGTGGATTAATCAGTAGCCATGTTTTGGATTGAATAGAGTATAACTGAAAGTATCTATTACTGTGCCAAGTCCACACTCACCACTCATTTGTCTCTGATTCCAAATCACATAAAGAAAATTATTTCGCCTATGGCATTCCTCTAGCTTCATGATTTAGGGGGGATTTTGTTAGACCTAAAAACTGTCACTTTGTTTAATCATCTCAAGTTCGTTGGAAAAAACATATTTTGGAGGATTTTTTGTTCAATGCTAGGATCTCTTGCGCACTTTTTCCTTCAACATAAAGTGTCAAACTTTCTCAACTCTTTTTTCCCACTAACATGAAGTGTCAAAATCACTTATTACACTTGGACAAGAAGCATCAACCCTCCTTGATAGCTTATGATAATGTGAAAGGAGCATCAACACTCTCAAAATATAAAAAATAAGATATTTCGAGAACCTTCTAGAAGAAAGTCCTCATGGAGGCTTATCCTAACTAATTGGAGTAGGTGGCACTCATACCCTACTAGCCTCTAGGGATGATCCCTAACCTTCCTCCCAAAGAATCTCAACCCACTTGGCTTCCCTTGGCCTATATAATCAACCTCTCCCTCATGGATAGGGAGGACCAAAGAAAGCACCTTTATGTTGATGGAATGATTCCGAGTGTAATAGGAAAAAGTGTATGGTATTGTGAGTGGGATATTGTAGAGTTTATGATTGTGAGTCAAAATCATTGTATAATAATAATCTCTTGCTTAATTATTGTTAAGAACTCGTGTCAACTCTCCTCTTTATTTTGTTAGTATATTTTATCAGACGCATATGCTTTGTAAGTCGTCCCATCAGTATGTTGTATTATCCCACATTCATGGGGAGTAAGTAATAGTTGCTAAGTTATCTAGTTATTATGTTGCATTATCACACATTCATGGGGGGTAATAACTGTTTAGATTATACTTAGTATATAAGTATGTGTTGAGGCTAATGAAAACATCGAAGAGTTATCTTGTATGGAGCTTGCTCAAAGGAGGTTGCCCCTCGAAGTGGCCCACAATCAATAAAATATCTTTTATAATCCAATATTTCTGTTATATCATGCATTTTGATTGTTTATTGCAGGAGGTTCTCCACATATGGTATCAGAGCACTTTCCTTGGCACAAGTGGGAAATTTTATTTTTTTGGAAAAAAAAAGGGGGGGGCAAAATTAAGTGGCGACTTTCACATCCATTTTTGAAACTTTCTGTGTAGATTCAAGAAAAAAAATTGCATATCTGAATTTCTCTTTTAAAAATACGCAGTTTCAAAAAAACAATCATCTCATTTGGAGTTCTAAAAGTGGAGATATCGCAGATTTAAAATCAGCAATTTTTCAGAATTTCGGTGACGGCCGCAGAAATTGGAGAGCGAAAATATTTTGACCGGGTGCCTAGATTTTTATTCCAATTTTGTGAGTAGAAGAAAAGTGGTTGTTCCAGTTCCAGAAACAGGCTATAATAGTGATTCTGAGCAATATAGATCGGGTTATGCTCATTTTAAAAGTTTTTGTCTCAAAACCCTCGCTTTAATTATGGGTTTTTGGGCATTGGGTGGAATTTCTGCCACATTTTTTCTAGCACTATGATTATTGTAGTAGTTCTTCTTCTTGCAGCAGTATTTTTCATTTGGATCAGGGAATAAACCCTATCCACTTAACTGTGGGAAGTACTTAGGCATATCCCTAAAACTCATTGTGAGGTGTACCACAGGAACCCCAAAGTAGCTGGCCATTGAGAGGAGTTTCCGAGAAAAAAGAAAAACAACCCCCACCAGATTAACTAGATTCCCATTCATGAGGAAAACCAAACAGTTGTCATTTTTTTCCAAGCGATTAGCAGTTTTACCTGCGCCGTGAACTGAGGGGTACTGCCCCAATTCTCAACCCTGAGACAACCTTGGTGGCCGAGTGACTATCTTTGAACCATTAGGAAGCCAAATATACCTAGGGTCCATATCTATTTATAGTTGATAATGTGCAGAACTTCAGAATTGCTAGAGATCATTTACTCGAATTCAAGTGGATAAAGCACCGCCACAGATCATTTCTTCTTCTTCTTAAAAAAAATTATAAATTTCTATTTTTTAGCCATATATTCCTTGATTTAGCTTTGTTTCCCTTGAAAATTCACTATAACCCCTATCATTCCATTCTAAATATTTCATTCATTAAGGACCCTATCATGATTCCACTTCTTAAAGCCCGAAATTCCATCTCCTTCCTTCACCCCGCTCTTGAAATTCACATTTTTTGTTTCCTTGTCCCTCAAAAAGTGTCCACAACCTACTTAACCCACTCGTGTTTTTCCCAACTCAAAATTTTATTTTTCTAAAACCCTCTCTATTTTTGTTTTTCCACCCATTTTTTATTAAAAATAAATAAATTATTGCTTATGGTTGTCATCCGCGCATCAGCAAATAGCAAATGGAAGAAGAACTTGTCACCCTCAAGACCAAACTCGAAGATCTGTATCAAATATTTCTTGACCTCCATCTTCAACACTCAACCATGAGCAATCGACAATAGCCCGAGTCTTCTACAGACACTAAGTTCTCTGCTTCCAACAACTTTTGTGGGCCGAAGATTGAATTCCCTCGCTTCAATGGTGACGATCCAAGTGGATGGATACACAAGGCAGAACAATACTTTAATATGCATAACACTTTTGACGTCACCAAAATCCCACTTGCATCATTTCATTTGGAATGTGAATCCCTTCAATGGTTTTCTTGGTACATCAAGCATCATAAAGAGCCCCAATGGATAGATTTTTGCCAACTCCTTTTGCACCAATTTGACCCTAGTGGTTTTGATGAATTCACAAGAGCACTCACCAAAATTCACTAGACTAGCACTGTGAGAGAGTATCAGATAGAATTTGAGAACTTAGTCAAGCACATAGAAGGATTTTCCGATGCATTCTACAGGATTTGTTTTATCAATGGTCTTAAGGATACAATCCGATCTTACGTTACAATCTTCTATCCCAACACAATGATGGAAATCCTTGGGTTGGCTAAGTTGGTGGAGGACAAAATTAGGGCTTAGCAACGCCCCAAATCCACTTTTGTTCCATTCAAAAATATGGTTCCCCAAAGACATCCAATCCCTCTGACTCCTAGAACCACTCCTATCAAGCATTTGTCTGAAGCCGAGATGCGGGAACATAGGGAAAAAGGACTTTGTTATAATTGTGATAATAAATTCACCAGAGGACATCAATGTACTGAACACAAGCCCTATTTCTTGGATGTGGCTTCTCCGCCTACACTTAAAATTCATGATGATGCTCAAGATCCAGTAGATGACCAGGTCGACATTCCACAACCTCCTATTGACCCTCAGATTGCTAAACAAGTTTATTTTTTTGTCCATCCTTGCTCGAGATTTAAAGTCACGGTTGCCAATGAGAGCACCTTACCTTGCAAAGGAAAGTGTCGCAGTGTGTGTATCTCTATTGGAGATTATAACTTGCACTCTAACATGTTTTCCATACCCCTAGGATGTTGTTCTATGATTTCGGGCACTCAATGGTTACACACACTTGGACCCATCTTATGGGATTTTGCTGAACTATGGATGCATTTTTTAGTCAATGGGAAAAACCACACATTCAATTGCTTACAACCAGGGTCTCTCAGCATCATCAGTTCACATTGCATGCAAATGATCCTTAAGAATAATTCACATGGTGTCATGACTCAGCTCCATTTCATTTAGATGCAACCTTCAGCAATCTCAAATACTCCCTTGGATCTTTCATTCCGATGCACCCTTCAGATGCCTAATTTTTCCAAGCCCTTCACTCTTGAGAGTGATGCTTGCGACAATGGACTTGGTGTTGTCCTCTTTCAAGATGAACATTCCATGGCATTCACTGGTATATCACTTCTTGGAAAGAATTTATCCACCTCCACATATGAGAAGAAAATGATGACTATTTTGCATGCAGTACAGAAGTGGTGGCCATACCTATTAGGGAATCCTTGCTGCATCAGACTAATCACCAGAGTCTAAAATATTTCCTAGAACAAAGGGTCTCATCCCCAACACAACAAAAATGGGTTATCAAACTCAGGGGTTATGACTATGAGATCAATTAAAAGAAGGCTAGGGACAATCTTGTGGTGGATACTCTTTCCCGCACATTTGATGCCCCTATCTCTCTTTCAGCTATTTCTATGCCTATTCCAACTTGGTTACACTTTGTTCAGCAAGGCTATGTCAATGACTCCTCATTATCTGAAATCATCCAACCATTGGCCAGTTACCCTTATGTGGTACCAAATTTCTCTTGGGATGGATCTTCTCTGAGATACAAGGGTTGTCTGGTGCTTCTCGAGAGCACAGATGTTAAACAGGAAGCATTTTATGAACTCCATGCTTCTCCATCGACAGGGCACTCTAGATTCATGAAAACATATCAGAGGGCATGATGTCACTTCTTTTGGAAGGGAATGCAATGATAAATTCAATAGATGGTTTTTGAATGTGCTCCTTGTCAATGCCACAAAGGTGAACCTACAATCCTTTCCAGATTGCTCAAACCTTTTCCCATCCCTACAAGGATTTGGACATATATTTCGATGGATTTCATTCAAGGGCTCCCTAAATATGGAGGGAAGATTGTAATATTGGTTGTGGTTGATAGAATCTCCAAATATCATCAGTTTTGTGCTCTCAACCCTCCATATACCACCTCCTCAATTGTATAAAGTTTCATGGACAATATATTACTTCTTCATGGAATCAGTTGTTCCATTGTCTCAAACCGCAACACAACTTTCACAAGTCATTTTCTCCTTACTGACACCAAATTGAATATGAGTTCAGTTTATCACCCACCAATAGATGGTTCGAATGAAGTCATCAACAACTATTGGGAAACGTATCTTCCTTGTTTCACCTCTGAAGAACAACATCTGTGGGAAAAGTGGCTCCCTCTCACGGAATGTTGGTACAATACTTCCTACCATACTACATCTCAAATGACTCCATATGAAGCAGTTTATGGTCACACACCTCGAGTACTCCTTCCATAAACCCCCAGCAGTTCACCAGTTCAGGAAGTTGACATGGTTCTTCAAAACCGACATCAGATTCTTCACATTCTACAGGACAATCTTCACATGGCCAGAACCCGCATGAAACACCAAACCGATCAACACCATTCTGAGCACACTTTTCAAGTCGATGACATGGTTTTTCTTCATCTACAGCCTTACAAGCAATCCTCCTTGAAACTCAAAGGGAATCAAATGCTCGCTCCAAAGATCTATAGTCCATATATAGTTCTTCACAAGATTGGGTTTGTTGCTTATAAATTGGCACTTCCTCCTTCTTCTCGCATTCAGAAAGTGATTGGCACCGACATCAGAGAACAAATTGTTTTACCAAAATAGGATAATGAAGGATCCATCATTTCATATTTGGAGGCCATCCTCAATAAGCACACTTGTCATCTTTGCTCTTGGTCCATCACGGAGGTCTTAATTCAGTGGCACAACATGCAACCAGAGGATGCTACATGGGAACCAGTCCTTTAGATTCAGCAATTGTTTCCACATCTAAAGCTTTGAAGAAATTTTTTTTTTTAAGAGGGATGGGATGTTAACCCGTGTCAACCCTCCTCTTTATTTTGTTAGTATATTTTATCGGACGCATATGCTTTGTAAGTCATCCCATCCGTATGTTGTATTATCCCACATTCATGGGGAGTAAGTAATATTTGTTAAGTTGTCTAGTTATTATGTTGCATTATCCCACATTCATGGGGGGTAATAGTTGTTTAGATTAGACTTAGTATATAATTATGTGTTGAGGCTAATATTAGACTTAGATTAGACGGTCTATTGGTGCACAAGATGAATCTAAGAACGTCATATGGAAGCTGCTAGACTTCCTTCCCAAAATAATCGTCTCCCAATTTTTGCGTCAATTTTTCGGCTGGGGTTTTCAACCATGATTTCGTCAGCTTTGTCTTCAACTCATCTTCATTACCAGATAGACTCATCTCTGAAACTGAAGGAAACGACCTTATAATACTCGTCAAATTGTCACTAGGGTTTGCAATTTGGTTCGGATTGGCTTTAGGGTTTGCAATCTCCATATTTCCAAAAAGGAAGGGAGGGAAAGGTTTGAACACATCACGGCAGCCGCCTGCCACGGAAAAATCCAAGGAAATTTCTAAATCGATTAATTCCAGTGGCCGTTAGAGCAATTCTTGCAATAATTCACCATCAATTTCGGAGGCAGCCCCATCAAACCCAGTGGAACTTTTATAATTGCTCATATTTACCGTATCCATAACTGTATGCAAATTTGATCGATCACTTTAGACCTGTTAGTATGAATTATGAGTTAGAACACAAATTCAGCTATTTGTCCAAATTTTATGCTGGTGTTTGATCTATATATATGTGACGTTACATCAAGCTATACGTTAAATAAAGTTATTTATGTTGGTTTATAAGTTATAAAAATTAATTAAAAATTCAAAAAACATAATTAAAAATTAAATTAAAAAAAAAATAATGAACTTTAAGTTTGTTTATAAGTTATAACTTAATTAAAAAATTTAAATTTTAAATAAGTTAAATGTAATTAAGAATTTAATTATAAAACAAACTAATAATTAATGTAAACTATTTAGTAATTATGTTCAAAAAAATAATTAAAAAAAAATAAATTAATAATAAATCAATATAAATCAATTTTAAATTTAAATTTATTAAAAATAAAAACAAAAAAGATATCTTTTCAAAATATAAAAAAATCAAAATAAAATTACACCTTATAAGAATTGATCCCTATAGTTTCCAAGGTACATTCCTCACTCTACCAAAACCACACGCTACCTATTACTTAAATATTTTTCCAATGATTCTCTATCCAATATGGTATTATATAAGCTGAACTTTATCCAATATGGTATTAGATAAGCCTATAGAGTGAGGGCAGAAAAACCTATAGAGGAACAATGGAGAGATGAAAAATATAGTTGGTTATGTTATAGGATGACCATTATATTTTTTAAGTAATTACTTTGATAGAAAATGGTTGTAAATATTTTAATTCATTGTGATTTTATCAATTTTTAATTTTTGGAAAATATTTTTTTTAATAGAATATCAAGAAGTAGGTTTTTCTTTGTAGAAAAAATTAATGGAGAGAAGAAACCCTTAGCTAACAAAAGGAAATTTAATGATTAAATTATTTAGTGATTCTAAGTATCTTGAGACACTATGGTTTTATCTTTTTTTCTTTGTAAAATAAAATGGAGAGAAAAAATTTAGCCGATAAGGGTTATGAGAGATATTAAAAGTATTTAATAAAAAAATGAGACAAATTGACACCATGGCTAATAAGGGTGAAGATTAAGTTTACCAAACAAATATATGACATACTTAATAAGACCTATAGTTTAAAAGGATCATGAATATTTAGGAATATTTATAAATGACTATTGTCACGTAAAATATACCACCCTTAATTAAATTGTCAACAAATGTTAGTAAAATTTGTGTTGATACACTCTTTGTGCTAGGTAAGACGAACTAACCTAAGATCCTATGATAATTTCAGAACAAAAATTATAATTTAAGTTCTTACTGCTTCTAGCAAACTAACAATCTATACTATGTTATTTTACTGCTTAATCAACAAGTACAAAAGAAAGAAAGTGTATGTATATCTATTCTACTTTACATAAAAGCATTCAATGAAACCTACAACATTTAGCCTTCAATTTGTTCAAATCCTTCTTGTTCTATTTTTGTTTATAGAAACCCTCAATAATAACACACAAATCTGCAATAACCACATGATGCATAAAAGGATCGACCCTTAAAATAGGACCATAACAGCTAAAAGTTAACAAGAGAAACAGAGGCCTTTATTTAATCAAGCAAACTCCAAATCGAGTGGATTCTCCCACATCTCCGACTATAATATCCATACCACTAATAGCAAGTTCATATCTCCTTGAGGGATCCGAATAACAATTGCTTTAGCTACCAATATTCACGGGTATTACATGATCAAGTCATAAATACACCCTAATTTGAGCTTCCCTTTATTTTAAACATTTGTCACTTTATTGACTGTTGTTGGATGAGGTACTGGATTGGGTGCAGGGATGGGTACCGAATTTGTGGAAGAAATATGCAAAATAACCAATTTAATATCCCAAATTTTGGACCTAACACTTATGTGCATGAGCTCCATTGATTATAATGTTACCTTTATGTTTGATTTTGATATGCTGGGTCAAAGACCCTACTGCATATGAATATGATGATTTGTTTGATATACTTGTGTAGCGCATAAGAGAGAGAGAGAAAGAGTTATAGCTAGAGAAGGAGGGGGATCAGTTTTGGGTTTTACCTTTTATATTTTGGGGCATCTATATTGAGGAAGCTTTTGCTCAGTTTTTTCCATTAGGGTTTTTCGAGGTTAAATCTTTGTGTTCTTTTTTTGTGTGGTTGTGCTTGTCTATCTTTCAGTGATATTTTGACTTATGGTTATGATGCTAAATGTTTTAAGATCTAATATAAACATTAAAAACTCAACATGGTATCAGAACCACTCTGAAAGAAGTCATTGTGCAGCTGAAACATGCTACAGCTACACTTACTGAAGATTAGGGTTTAATGCTTGAAAACCCTAAAATACTAAAACTAGTAGTTTTGGTAGATTCTCTATATCTTGATATTGGACAGGAGCCAAAACTGTCATAGACCAAGGATAAATTCTTGATGTACACTGTGTAAAATTTTCATCCTCAGATTCGCTATATTCTAGGAGATATGATTCCTCCAAGTTGGTTTCCAGCCTCTCTCAGGATTCATCCTTAAACATGTTATCTAGGGTGAATTTCTATATCTCGATATACAAAGTTCCAAATGAAATTTTTCAAGATGTTCAATAAATTTCATGGACTGTACTTTATGTGATAAAAATTTCAGAGCCCGAAGATGAAACAATGACACGTGGAAGTCTGTACAAGTTTGTTCTTCTGAACAGTGCTGAAATAAGTCACCTTGGTAAAACGCACATAAGTCACAACTAGTGAAACCAATCCTACTCAAACATATGGTGTTGGATAGAGGAGGCTAACTCAGTATGAAATTTTAGACATAGAGGAGCAATAATTTTGGAGATATCGTAAAAACAATATCAAGCATTCTGCACAAGAAACTAAAGAAAACTAGGGCATCAGATATTTTTCAATTCTGATCACAGTTTTGGGAAAATTAATATGCTGCTCAGCTCTCCTTTAAGAGGCACATATTTCTATCCAATCAGATCTGAAAGATTTTCTAAATTAGGTTTTCTCTGACAAACCCTAGATCAACCAGATTCGAAACTAGGACAAACACCTCAAGCCGATAAGATCTAATATTTTTCGATTTACATTTGAGGTTCTCATTTAAAAATGACCTAGCACCCCATCTTGATGACAAGCTTGGTGAAGCTGAAAACTTTTGATCATGGAAGCATAGGATTTTACTGGTTCTTGAAGAAAACGAATTGGACACCTACATAAGTGGAGAGGTTCTAGTTCCAAAGGGAAACGAGGCTAAATCATTGCACAAGAAGAAACTGGACTCATAATAAGAGAAGAGGAGATGGGAGCAACTGAAGATCAAGCACTCATGATTCAAAGAAGATCCCTCAAGTGATGAGGAATATGAAGAACTCAATTCCTGAATAATCTCTTATCCATCTTAGCATTTAGATAAGAAATGATGATGTCATTACTAATGAAGACGATGAAGCAGAACGATCAAGAAGGAGTCTACATAGAGCATTAGATCCACCTCGAAATATGAAGACCTTGGGTAAGAGAGATAACTCAAGATGAAAAAAATTATGGCAAGAATTTTAAGAGGCCTCAGACACACTCTAGTTGTATAACACAATTGGGTGACATCATTGATGTTAACCTTTCTAGCTCTGAAAGAAGCTATGATCAAAGAGTAATAGTTGATCATGGGGAATGATGTCTATGATATTGTTTTGAGACCTAAAGGGAAGTCTGTAGTGTGTTCCATATTAATTTACAAGAACAACTGTACAAATGAAGGTTTGTGGTTTTCCTCGGAGAGAATATACTATGGCATGATATACTCTATTGAACACACACACTTCTCTAGTAGAGGTATATATCGAGCAGAGAACCACCTGTACAGAATATGTTTTGTACGAAATCAAAAGGAACCCATAGAAAATCACATCCACGAGCTTGACGGATAACCTAGAGTGATGAATATTTTAACCTTTGCTACAAGGTTTAATATGGAAACCGGCAGAAGACAACAAGCTCACAGATGGGTGCATGAGGAACTTATTGACAAAGTTCAAGATAAATGGATCTTTATAAATATTTTAATTCCTTGTGATTTTATCATTTTTAAATATTTGGAAGAGTTCATCATAAACTCAATTAAAACGACTACATCAAGAAAAGGACCATTGGAGGATGAAAATCATCCTTGAAAACAATTTTAAGTGAGCAAACCTCAACTTCCTCTTTGAAACTCTTGTGGGGATGCACCATTTCTAGAGATTCTTCAAGAAATATTGAGCAAATCCATAAGCGTTTCATAACTTAAGACCTCAAAATTAAAAGCAATACACCTTATCTTATTCTCCTTATAGAATTAGGTCTTTCCCCCTTGAGAGCATGGCTATGACTAGGTACCTAGTGTACAAACACAAGATAAATAATATGGGAAATGAGAGACTTCCAAAAAATGCTTTAAATTCGAGTCAAAACCACATGGTGTAAAGATACCATGGCTTGGTTCAATGAAATTTACACTTTGCATATATTATTAATGTCAAAACCATTATTACATCTAATATCATTAGCCATTGTCAAGATGGAAGTTCATAATAGGCTCCAAATTGACACCATCGATTTCACAAAATCCTTGAGGTTGGGGAAATCAATTGAGAATAAAGAAAGGATAATAAGGGTGAAGATTAATTCTACCAAACAAAAATATGACATACTTAATAAGACCTATATTTTAAAAGGATCACGAATATTTAGGAATATTTATAAATGACTATTGCCGCGTAAAATATATAACCCTTAATTAAATTGTCAACCGAGGTTAGTAAAATTTGTGTTGCTACACTTTTTGTGCTAGGTAAGACGAAGTAACCTAATATCCTATGATAATTTCAGAAAAAAAATGATAATTTAATTTTTTATTGCTTCAAGCAAACTAACAATCTATACTATGTTATTTTATTGCTTAATCAATAAGTACAAAAGAAATAAAGTGTATGTGTATCTATTCTACTTTACAGAAAAGCATTCAATTCTCTGATACGCAACATCAATATTCAAAAAGAATATTTCAAATCCTAGATTAACCACTTAATAAAATTACTCTCTTCTATAACCCTAGAAAACAAAACTACTTATGTTTTGTACTCCTAGAAAACGAGACGGAGAGTGAATTGAAATAATCACAACTCTAAAATGACTTAATCTTCCAAAGTAAGCTACCCAATTAGCAAATAGATAAATCTAACTACAGAATTAAAACTCCTTTCAATCTAATAGAACAATTGTCACAAACTCTATAAAATATTAATGAACTAATGACATGCAATCAACCTCCAACTCTCAAAATGGGAGTTAAATCAAGACACACAAATCAGAACTAAGTGTTTTCTATCATCGAACATTCTTTTGGTAATCTTATTACTCTCTAATTTAAATCAAATGGAAATATTTAAATCAAGGAACATGACTCAAATGGAATTCATAACTTTGATACCATTCAACAATCCTTTCAACGTATATGAATCCTTAGCTAAAGTAGAATTAAGTACAAATGGAAATCTTCAAATGATGTAATATCAAACAATGCCAAACTTATTTTCTGGTGGCATGCCTTGGTTACAAATAAAGCACTCCAAGCTATTTTTCTCTACCTTATTCGGAGATCTAATATTTCAAAATGAACTTAACTAATTGTGTGAGGAAAAAAAGTCTAAACTCTAATGTGAAATCAGATATTAATTCAAACCAAGTGTAAATAATAAGTAACAAGAAACCTACAACATTTAACCTTCAATTTGTTCAAATCCTTCTTGTTCTATTTTTGTTTATGGAAACCCTCAATAACAACATACAAATCAACAATAACCTAATGATGCATAAAAAATGAATTCTTACATTAATCTATGCAAATGATGATATTCAAAATAAATGTACCAACACCGTATGAAGGTGGTCCCCCCTCTAAACATTGCTCCGGAAATGAATAAAAACATAAAACAAGATGTAATTATCAGCTGGAAAATGTATCACATAATAGTTTTATTTCTCTGTGTCTGTGTGTTAAATTGTTGTCAAGTATATATAGGCGATAACATATGGGTCAACCACTGAAAGGATCAACCCTTCAAATATTCATAACAACTAAAATATAATAGGCGCAACTGAGGCCTTTCTTTAAGTGAGCACACTCCAAATTGAGTGGATTCTCCCACATCTCCGACTATAATCTCCATACCACTGATAGCAAGGTCATAGCTCCTTGAGGGATCCTAATAAAAAATTCTTTAGCTTCGAGTATTCATGGGTATTACATGACCAATTCATAAATACACCCTAATTTGAGCTTCCCTTGATTTTAAACATTTGACACTTTATTGACTATTGCTGGATGACGTACCGGATTAGGTGCAAGACTTGGTACCGAATTGGTGGAAGAAATCTGCAAGATAACAAAAGAGATAAACCTAAAGTAATTCATTAGTAGATATAATCTTTTAAACTTATGCCTAAAGATGAACAAATAAAATGAAATAATGATAAGATTATACCTTGTTATGAGACCTCATTCCAAAAGATCAGGTTGAATTAAGAAATAAGACCCAAAAGGTAAAAGAATCTAGATGTATGGGAAAATGGGCCCTAATTAGAAACAAAAATTTTGTTATTTAAGATAGAAACCAAAACAGTAGTAATAAATAGAAATTTGACAAACTCTATATCCTCTCCTGGAAGTGTCAAGGTTTTCCATGGAGCAAAGGCCCTAAGTTTAGTTGGATCCCAAATGAGATTTACATCATATTATTTGGGAAGACGAGGAATCCAAGGTCTATGATATAGAAGGATATGCTTGATGGTCAATATGGAATAAAAGTTCCTACCATAAAGGCATAGGATGTATATCTTGTTTCCTCAAGAAGACCATCTCTGCTCATGTTAGGATTTATAAGAAATACCCTTATAGCCAATATATTTGGATGGTGATTAAAGACATTAATGATAAAAATACCTATATAGACATCTATTATTTTTCCCCTGCTAATTCTAACTTCTATAAGAAACGCAATATAGATAAAAAATTGTCCTTATAATGGTTTAGAGCATGATATTTTGAGTCAAATAAAGGAAGGAAATATGTTTTTAATGGGTGACTTCAATGCCCAAAATTCGAATAACCAATCTAGTATTTTAAAAAATTATTCCAACCCCGATCCTCTTTGGTTAGACTAAGACCTTGTGCTATATAATAAGCATAGAATGAGTTTTGAAGACCTAGTTGAAAACTTATTCAGTTCTGAGATGGTCAAGCTTTGTAGTTCTCAACATCTTATAATTTGCAACGGTCTAATGAAATGGACAAATTCTAGAAGGATGACTTGTATTCATGGGCTTGATCATAGTGTCATAGATTATGTTATAGCTGATATCCTTTATACAATGAGATCACAAATTTTGGCATCCTAAACAACCATGAGCCTAACTCTAATCATAGGCCTTTAACCATAACTCTCAATCTTGTCATGAATAGTGATCCCAAAGATGAAAACTATAATGGCCAAAAACACCTAATATTGGATAAAACTAAAACTAACCTTATTCTTCATGATTTAATAAATGATCTATATCCTTTATCTAGTATGGACAATATAGAAACGGTCTACCATAATTTTACTACAACCCGTTCTTCATCCATTAAAAATTTCTCTATTGAAGTCTTAAGTAACAAGAGAAATAGTAGAGCCAACCCTTATCTTAAAAAAAATTATGAATCCCGAGATATCAAACATAAGATTCAGGCCCTTCTTACAATGAAATAAGTTTTCTTGTTAGAAACATAAATTTTTGGGTTATGCACCTAGCTAGTGGAAAAACTAAAGACATTAAAGGTTACCAAGCAGAAACCTTAAAAATTGGACGACATTTCCTAATCTCATACATCCACAAACTCTTCAATGTAGATTTCAAGTAAGGTTTACCTTCACCTTGGACTCAGAGCCTCATTATCCATGTTTTCAAAAGTGGCGATCAAAATCACCACTCTAATTATCGAACAATTATGATTATCCATATTTTAGCTAAGTTATATTTTATTATATTAGGAAAGAATATCAGTGAATATATATAAATGGAAGGTAAGAGGGAAAAGGCCAGGATGGTTTTATAAGAAATCATTCGACCATGCACCAACTTGTTACTCTTAGGATCATTGCAAAGGAATGTCGTAATACTAAGTCTGATCTTTTTCGTTAATTTGTGGATTTTAGAAAATCCTTTGATACGGTGCCTAGAAATAACCTTTGGAATATGTTATACGAGCTTCTCGTTCATTTTGAGTTGATCGTTGTCACAATAAGGTTATACAAAAAATTCATTTTCAAATTTAAGAACACTCAAGGGTGGTTGAGGGATATAAACTATAATATTGAAGTTAAAAAGGTTTCCCCCTCTCCCCACCCTTTTTGTCATTTACATCAAAAATCTAGAAGGTTATTTATAAGAAGCAGGTTTCCCCGAAACGATATTAGCTGGAATAGTTATCATCCTCTTGATCTAAACCTATGATATTTTTCTTATGGAAAGGCGTCACTTAGATATTGATAAGCAATTAATAATTCTTAAATATTTCTACACTTATATCGGTATTCCTATTAACGCTGACAATACAAAAGATATTATTATAAATTCTAAGAATGACACCTATGCTAATTTTATTTGTGACAATAGCAATCCACATGAAGTAAATTCTTACAAATATCTCGGTATTGACATTCAACATTGAGAAAACGATCAATGGAGGATGGAAAACCTATTTTTTCCTTAAAACAATTGTATGTCAACTAACCTCATCATGTGTGATAAAAATAAGTTCCTTTTTGAAGATATTGTTAGTCCTATTACCTTATATGGATGTAAAGTGTCGATCTACAACATTTGTAGATATAATTAGATAAATATTGACAAAATCCAGAAGAGTTTCATAACTTATAACCTCAAAAATAAAAGCAATACATCTTATTATGTTAGCCTTATAGAACTAGGTATTTCTCCCATGGAGAGCATGGCTATGACTAGGTACCTAATGTAAAAGCACAAGATAAATAATATGGGAGATGAGAAAATTCCTAAAATTGCTTTAAAATCAAGTCAAAACCACCTGCGCCTCAAACAGGGTTGGTGTAAAGATACCATGGCTTGGTTAAACCATTGGGGCACCAATGAAAATGATACTCTGCAGAATATCATTAATTTCAAAAACCTTATTACATCTAAGTCCAAAGAGAAAATGTGGTGCAAGAAAGAATTAGAGATGAAAATAAAATCAAGATACTATAAATTTGTCATTAACTCTAATTTGAATGTTCAAAAATATCTCTCAATGTTAGCTAGCTCAAAGAATAAAATTAATATAGCCAATATAGAAATGAGCTCACTTGAGTTACATAGAGAAAGAGATCATTGGTCAGTTCCTAAAACACCGTGGGAAGAAATGATTTTCCATCTTTTTGAGTCATGAGGATTAAGGATGAAAATCACTTTCTCTTAGAGTGTCTTTCTTACACCCACATTTGATCTCAATTTCACAGTCTTTGCTATAATACAGACCTTTCTAACCTTATAACTTGCCAATACCATAATGAGCTAGGAAAGCTTCTCTCCAAAGTTTTTGATCATAAGAATAAAATTTTAAAGAAAACCAAATAATTCTCGTATTTAACTCTTCTTAAGGTTCGATAGACCAAAGTTTGATATCACTGGACGTTAATCATCATCATCATCATTATCATCATAATCATCGTCATCATCATCATCAATGAATAAATGAGACTAATATTATTAAAAGATTGTAATGTAATATAAACTAAATGAATATTATGTTATATTATAGAATTAGGAATGATTAAGTAATTCGTTAAAAAAATAATATGGAGTTAAGTAATTTTTTAAGAAAAATAAGGAAGAAATAAATAAGAATAATATTATGGAATGAATGTATTATATTACAAATTAAATGAATGTTATATTATGGGATAGTGCAAGGTAATGATACCCACTTATGACGTGTTGGGTGCAATGGAACTTCTAAAAAAATACAAATCTAATAATTAAAATGAATTATTAGAGATACCTAAAGAACATTTTAATGATACCGACACATTTTTTTAGAATATGGTGTAAAAACATGAAACGTATACCATTAGATCACCTTCCGAAATATATAACTTTTATTTATGGAAAATAGGTATAACTCCAAAAAATGGTGTTCTTATAAGATTGGTATGTTATTTATCTACAAAACATAATGCATATGTTCACATTAGACCCCGGGTTTAGTATGTAAATTTTCCAAATTTGTGCAAACAATTATTTATTAATGGCAACTTATAGTCACCCTTGAACATGGCACCTATTTGCATTTCACTCAAACAGTTGGGTATTCATATTTTCATCAATTTGATCCATTTTCATTAGTCATTTTACTCCTTTGAGTCAATTCTAAGAATGCATCGTCCTTCCTTTGCATTATGTTTGGTATGTGCCTCGTTGAGTCAATGCTACCAAGTCACTTGTCGTGTCATTCAATGTTCAAGAGGAGTCTTTACCATAGCTTAACTATGCACCTACATTACCTTCCTTCCATTCGGTCATGTCTAAGTTAGTCCCATGGTTTTTCTATAATCAAGATCATTTTCAAATCACTTTTCTTGCAAGTTGTGTGTCTATGATGGGGGAAACATCATGGCCCTTCTTCGATGAGTCTATTCCTATCGACGCCAGCACATCATATTACAATTAGTATTAGAAACTACTCAAGTACCTTGAATCCTACATGCCTCAATGACTTGTTTCCTCGCTTTCGACAGTAGGCTTTCATCATTGTCCTCTAATTCAATGATTCCACCAATTGTTTGATTGCATTTCATCTATTCGTGTTTGGAGGAATGTAATAGAGTAACTTGGGAATCATTCAAATTAATGGTGATTTCCCTTGGACTTGTTAGTGGTATACATCAATGATTGGTAATCAAGCGGTTTCTACCATGTTCGACAATAGGATATCTATTCACATGGATAGAATCGTACTATTTAGGATTTGGATGAAGAACCTGGTGTTAACAATAAAATTAACACCCTATGGGGTGATGGTGTGAAAACATATCTTCATTTCTCCAGCAACATGAAGACCAAAATTTGGAACAAATTGAGAGCTTTGATCTCTCTTGAGACCACTGCTTTCACAAAGGAAAAATTATGTGAAGACAAGGTTTTCTATAAAGAATTCAAGATCAATACTACTTAAAATCCAAAACCCACAACTCCTGGAGTGGAAATAATACATATCATACATATTAATTTTCCTAAAATACTGGAAATTTGTGTAAGATGCCTAAAAAATAATAAAGTGGGGTTTTTCAAGAAAACAATCAAAATACATCAAAAATATTAATCCCACATTCATGGTTATTTATTGGGTGTACAAACCCCAATGCTATATAATAAAGGCATATAAGTTGAAGAGAAGGAAGAAAAAAGAGAAAAGCAAAGGCATGCTGAAATTTTTGAAAGCTAGATAGATTCTTTTTCACATTAATTTTTTGGTGATCATTAGCATATATGAAGAAGGATGGTTTAGAGAAAATGATAAAGGGATGTAATTTAATATGATGAAATTCTAGTTTCCCCCAAATTTTGAGATTAAATTTATCTGTTAAAACTAATGTTGAATTCAAGATCTGGTAGATAGTTTTCAAGTTTTTCAAAGTTTTTCAAGTTCATAGAGGTAGAGCTAGAGGTAAGGAACTAGAAATAACGCTACAAATGGAGGCCTAAAGGCCATGGGTTCTCAAGAAAGGGTATCTTATAGAAGCATAATGCTTCAATAGCTTCTTTTTTTTCTTCCTCCCCTCTCTACTCTTTGAAAACACTTAGGAATCTTGAGGAAATTTAAAATTATTGCATGTACTCTGTCGATTATGAATCACCCACGTATAGTAAAGGATGTTGGAAACATGGAAATATAGGTTTGAATTGATGTAAATTGAGGAAATCTGTAGGATAGTAGCCCACATGTTGAATATGAAGGAGCCCATAGACTCAGTCCTGCAGAGTAACCTTGTTGCAGGGTTCTGGATCTGCAGATTGATCACTATAAGGATCGATGAAAATTGAGATATAAGATTGTGCAGGCTTGGATGGTTGAGATCATGGAAGGTGTCGATATACGACTGAGAATTAATTTCATAGGGAGAAGTTACACAGTCTAAATAAATTCTAATGTGCATGAAATTTCTGTCCAACGCGCTTTAAGATTTTTGGAGTCCACCGTTGATTTGGGGGAAACACTGATCAAATGGTCCACAAGATATTTGGCAGGGAGAAATAGCAAGAGGGATATTAATCCAGATGGTTGCAAAATATTAAATTGCAATATAATTTTTTCTATTTTCCATGATTGAGTAGAATTGACAGAAGATCGAATGGTTGTAGTTAATTTTCGCAATGAGAAGATACAAATTTCCAAAGTTAGATCGTGATCCGCATCTAGAAGCAGATCGACGGTCGATAGCAAAGATGGAAAGGAGAGATCATGTAGAAGAGTGGAAATATGGGTGCAGAACCATGGAAATCAAAAGGTTGAAGTCATGGAAAAATTGAGTTACGGACTTCCGCATTCCACCCTGTGGAAAGAGGAAGTGCGAAAATACAATGGCAGAAGGACCGTTGTGAGAATGGAAGTGCGGGTGTGGAACCGTGAAAAGGAAAAGGTCAAAGTCGTGGAAAATTTGAGTTTCCAACTTCTGCATTACACCCTATGGAAAAGGAACATGTGGAAAGACAATGTTGAAAGGACCATTGTGGGAGCGAAAAGGCAGAAAGGAAAAAGTCCAAAAAACTGGAAAGTTGAGTTTTTGATTTACGCATTCCGCAGTACAGAAAGGATCCTATGGAAAGGCTAGTATAGAAAGTGGAAAGGTGGAAATCAAAAATTTGGAGCATGAAAATTTGAGTTTCCAACTTACACATTCCATAGTGCAGAAAGGCCAGTTTGGAAAGCGGAAAGGGAGGAAAGAAAATAGTCGAAGTCGTGAAAAAATTAGTTTTTGACTTCTGCATTCAGCAGTGTGGAAAGGCCACTATGGAAAAATGGAAGTGAAAAGGTTTGTATCTTGGAAACTTGAATTTCTGATTTATGCCTTTCCGCAGTGTGGAAAGGAGCTTGCGGAAAGGCTAGTCCAGAAAGCAAAAGGAGGAAAGAAAAGTGCGGAAAGGTCAGTTCTTGCATGGTAATGAAGAGCGCATTTTGTGAAAATATGAAGCCCACAGATTGAAGGTGAAGCCCGAATTTTGGGAGAGAAACACACCCAATAACCATAGATGATGAAGCCTAAAAGAAAGGAAAGCAAGTAGCCAGAGATGATAATGCCAACAAGCTTACAAATGGAAGAATATTACATAGTTTAATTAATTAATTAATTAAAAATCAGTAATATAACAAAGATATAATCTGGTTGATTAAATAACTTAACAAATATTTGAAGAGGTGTGAAGAAGAAAAGCATGAATTCTATGTTGTAAAGGTGTGATGGTTTGAACAGAGATCTGAAGAGTCACAATGTTGAAAGGGCGTGAGTATGGTATGAAGAGATGATTTAAGGATATATAAACAAAATAACAGAAGGTAAGTAAAGAATCTATATGTCATCTAGATCTATGTATCTGGAGCATAAGGAATATAGAAAAGAAGCGTAACAATAGACAGAATTTTTATAGAAGATCTGGATTTCTGATAAAAATACATACAAGGATGGAAGGGTGGTGCTAGAACAGGATACATTCCTGCAAGGATGTCTTAGACTCCTACTAGTAGTGGCTGGACAATCAGGGTATTGGTGTATCTTTTTGTGTAGGTGCACGAAGAAACCAGGGAATGGGTGCAAACTTCAGTAGTGGCCGAGAAACTTGGGGATTATGGTCTCCAGCAAGTGGGTGCTTGCAAATAAACATTGTATATTGTAAAAAAAAAATTGTGTAGATAATAGAAACATGTTATTGGTTTACCTTATTGGGTTCCATGTTAAAACATTGTGTCCAAAATTGTTAAATTACATCTGCTAAAATAAAAGAAATTGTGATTAATTGATGTCATTGATTAACCCCCCCCCCCCACTCTAAGTGACAAGATCGGATTCATCAATTGGTATCAGAGCAGGATCCTTCACCACAGTTTAACCACTAGAAGGAAGATCCTATTACAATCACTATGGATCAACAGATGGATATGTTAATATGAGTCCCCATATTTGATGGGGAAGACCATGTTTTATGGAATATTAGAATGAAAAAATATCCGATGTCCATTGGTCTGGAAGTTTGGGCATTAGTTGAAGAAGGATATAAAGTTCCAGAATACACTCCCACAAAAGTGATATAAAGGATATAAAGGATATTAATCAGGGTGATATCGTGACAATCCATGTGGTCCTTATCAAGACTCTGCTATAAAAAATACAGTCTTAACATCCATATTAAAACACCCTAATTCACATGCATTATATCTTTAAAAATACATATCAGATCCATATTAAAACATCCATCTAAAAGTTTCAACAAGTACATTTCATACAACTCTGTATTTAATAAACAGAGGTTGTATTTAATAAACAAAGTTCGTGGTATCGATCCTTAGAGGTTACAACTCCATTACATAAACAAAATTAAGACCCATAATAAGAACAGTAATATAATAAAAATGCATAACTAAAACCATAAAGTAAAATCCAACTCCCATTTTCTTTTATCTCTTATAAAATATTTCACAGTTTGAAATCACCTAGCCCTAATCGATGAAGGTCGTATACCTAGGCACCAGCCATGACCCATTCTTACCAAATATAACCACACAGTATTAATCACACAAGCCACGACTCACACATTTTCATATAACTAAAATGCCTACGCTGGAAGAGAGGTCGTACGACCCTAGCTACAGCATAGCCTCGGCCGTTAAACAATTTAATAGAGATTCCAAGTTATTTAAAAACAATGAGTGCCATCGAGGGTTTGCATACCCTGGGCTCCATGAAATCCAATAACATTTTAATACACAGTTCTCACATAAGTCATGGCCTCGTCCAACAATGATTTAAAACACAGTCCAATGTTCACCTAATAACTAGATTCCGTATATAATTTAAATAAAAAGCTATCGTAGCACTGTGGGAAGGCTCATGTAATTGACAGCATTGTCTTTACCTACACTACCGAATTAGTAATTTAACCAAACTAATCAATGGCATTCATGCACAGATCAACTGGTAAGTCGTATGCCTCTATCCATTAAAAACCCCAACTCATTTTAAATACAGTGTTCAATAATAAAAAAATAGGAGTAAAATCGCATGCACCATAACCATTACATTTTATCAAAACCATACATCGATTTACATAGATTTTCCCAAATGTCTATACACAGTCGCCATTGAAGGCCGAGGATAAGGTTTTACACAGGGTGCCAATGGACTATGGCACCATTGCTTGCAATGGTGTGGCCCATGGATTTTAAAATCCCAAAACCAAAACTAATGAGTTACATAACCAAATATAAACATTGCACAAAGCCGAATGGCCTAAGTATCAAGTCATGGCATAAATCCTCCACATTAAACATAAACCAAGTTTGTATTCAAGCCCGAAGGAGAAATTGAATTTGCTACAGCATTAAACCCTAACCAAACAACCATGCGAAACATAGTCCTACCACAGGATCAAAGGAGGACAAGCATAAGCTTGATGAGCAGTCTTATCGTGGCCACAAATGCAATGCTGTGAGCCAACTGTGTTGTATCCATGCTTCCCTCCACCCCTTTCAGCACATGCAAGAAAACAACCAAATAAGGGATGAGAGGTATGCAATCCCTTCCAAACTAAAAAACTAAACTAATGTACAGGCTTATGAGCTCACGCGGGCTTACCTTCACAAGCTATGGGTCACCTCCATGGCCATACCTCTACGCAGAGCCAAACAATGAAACCCCAAATTCCAAATACATTACACATCCATCGTGAGCCAAGCCTAATGGGAAGGTTGTCATGTTTTCCCACAAATATGAAATGCACCAGGATGGAGTCCATTAACATTTCCACAAACCAACTCCCATAGTCATGAATGGCTAGAAGGTATCGTTTCATGCCACCCTTCATACTATCGCTTAAAGCCTGTAATATATGTTTCATACCATATATTATGTCACCCCAAACTTTAGAATATCAAGGTTAACATAATACAAAGCTACACGATGATAGTATTATAGTAATACTAGTCATAGGTTGCAGTAGTTCCAATGGTTAAGACCCTTGCTTAGGATTATAGATAAGGTTTAGTCCATAGGTTAGAGGTTAAGGTTTAACACCATAATGTTAAGGTGTCACAGGCTTAAGCACCATGGCATACAAAGTATTCCATGTAAATCTCTCAATTTATCAAATTCAAGTCTGCTCTTGAGCCATTAAATAACCTACCAATAAAAGAACATAGGAAATGTTAAGAGAGTATATAGTAAAATATACATAGCACGAAAAGATATTAATGACATCTAATAATGAGGAAAGTAAGACCATACTGAAGAATAATTAATATACATGAAATTTAGCTGTAATGGCTAAATTAATGATAACGACACTTATCAAATTTGAAAATCAAGCCGATAGGCAATGTAATGACTAGCAGCAGGTTATCGACGACCAAGGATGTCAACACACTATACATGCAATCCCATCAAAAGTAATAAACTGTGTAAGAAAAAGAGAGAGGTGCCTTAGTTCTATTGAACTAAGTAAGCCTGCATAACTAAGTAATACCTTCCCTCTCAGGTCATCATGGGAGAACTAGTCCCGCCACTCCACCACATTATCCCCATCAACAAAGTTAAGTTAGTTTTATACTTAATAAACATAGTACACATGTGCAGAGGTAAACAATGAAATATACAATTCATTAACTAACCAAGAGTAGTAACTAAGATGTAGAAGAGGTGTATATCTTAAAATATAAACCTTATAATACACAAATTGTACAACCCTTATAACATCAAAGCCATTAAATCCTAGTGATTAATCACTTCAAGTATCCTTACACCCCTAACCCTAGTAATCTAAAATTCATATGAACTATAAACATTATGACCATTAGTCTCTAAGTTTTAAATTTTTTAACCCTTAATCAATTTTAGTATTATAATCCATATTCCCCATATATCTTATCTCTTATTACCTCTAACCCATATAACTTAAAAGCCTTATAACTAAATACTTATTACTTATATAAACCCTAATTTTAAAGTAGAATTGTTGTAATCAATATACCAATAATCCTTATATCCATTTTTACACCTAATTCCTAATCCAAATGGTTGAAAAATATTAAATTGCAGTATAATTTGTTCAATTTTCCGTCATTGATCAGAATTGACAGAAGATCTTATGGTCATAGTTAATTTCTGGAAGGAGAAGATACAGATTTGAAAAGTTAGATCGTGATCCACATCTAGAAGTAGATCGATCATCGATAGTGAAGACAGAGAAGAGAGACAATGCAGAAGAGTGGAAATATGGGTGCAGAACCATGGAAATCAAAAGGATGAAGTTGTGGAAAATTTGAGTTACGGACTTCTTCATTCCACCCTGCAAAAAGGGGAAGTGTGAAAATACAATGGTGGAATGACCGCTGCGGGAATGGAAGTGCAGGTGCAGAACCATGAAAATGAAAAGGCTGAAGTTGTGGAAAAGTTGAGTTTCTGACTTTCGCATTATGCCCTGCAGAAAAGGAGAAAAGGAAAAGTCTAAAAGATGGGAAAGTTGAGTTTTCGATTTCCGCATTCCACGGTACAGAAAGGATCCTACGGAAAGGCCAGTCCAGAATGAAGAAAGGTGGAAACAAAAAAATTGGAGCATGAAAATTGAGTTTCCAACTTATGCATTCCGTAGTGCAGAAAGGCCAGTGTGGAAAGTGGAAAGGCAGAAAGAAAATAGTTGAAGTCATGAAAGATTGAGTTTTCGACTTCCTCATTCGGCAGTGTGGAAAGGCCACTGTTGAAAAATGGAAGCGAAAAGGTTTTTATCTTGGAAACTTGAGTTTCTTATTTCTACGTTTCCATAGTGTGGAAAGGAGCTTGTGGAAAGGCCAGTCCGGAAAGCGAAAGGAGGAAAGGAAAGCGTGGGAAGGCCAGTTCGTACATGGTAATGAAGACCACATTTTGTGAACATATGAAGCCCACAAATTGAAGGTGAATCCCAGTTTTTGGGAGAGAAACACGCCCAGTAGCCAAAGATGATGAAGCTTGAAAGAAAGGAAAGCCAACAACCAGAGATGATAATGCCAACAATATTAAAAATGGAAGAATATCAAATATATAAGAAGATCGCATAGTTTAATTAAGTAATTAGTTAAAAATGAGTAATATAAAAAAGATATAATCTAATTGATTCAATAACTCAACAGATATTTGAAGAGGTGTGAAGAAGAAAAGCATGAAGTCTGTTTTGTAAAGGTGTGATGGTTTGAACAGAGATCTGAAGAGTCACAATGTTGAAAGGGCGTGAGTATGGTATGAAGAGATGATTGAAGGATATATAAACAAAAGATCAAAAGGTAAGTAAAGCATCTATGTCATCCAAATATATGTATCCTGAGCATAAGATAGATAGAAAAGAAGAGTAACAATAGACATAGTTTTTAAAGAAGATCTGGAATTCTGATAAAAATACATACAAGGGTGGAAGGGTGGTGCTAGGGCAGACTACATGCCTACAAGGATGTCTTAGCCTCCTTCCAGTAGTGGCTGGGAAATTAGGGTATTGGTGTATCCTTGTGTGTAGGTGCAGGAAGAAACCAGGGCGTGAGTGCATCCTTCAGTGGTGGCTGAGAAACTTGGGGATTATTGTCTCTAGTAAGTGGGTTCTTGGAAATAAACATTGTATATTGTAAAAATAAAGCTATGTAGATAATAGAAACATGTTGGTGGTTTACCTTATTGGGTTCCATGTTAAAACATTGTGTCCAAATTTGTTAAATTACATTTGCTAAAATAAAATAAATTGCGTTTAATTGATTTCATTGATTCACCCCCCCCCCCTCTTAGTGACAATATCTGATTCATCAAGTAGTATCGGAGCGGGATCCTTCACCACAGTTTAACCACTAAAAGGAAGATCCTATTACAATTACTATGGATCAGCAGATGGATATGTTAATACGAGTCCCCATATTTGATGGTGAAGACCATGTTTTCTGGAATATTATAACAAAAAAAATCTGATTTCCATTGGTCTGGAAGTTTGGGCATTAGTTGAAGAAGGATATAAAGTTCCAAAAGACACTCCCACAGAAGCATAAGAAAGGAAGAAATTTTGGTAATGTGCAAAGGCCTTAAATATAATACAAGCTGGAATAAGTAAGAAGGTTCTTTAAAACTTACTGACTTGTAAAAGTGCAAAAGAGCTCTGGGACAAATTGGAAACCATATATATAGGAGACTCCAAAGTAAAGAGGAATTCCTTATTTCCTTGAGAACACAAGATAAAAGAGATATTGGGGATGGTGATAGTGGGTGTTCTAAACATATGACAAGAGATAAGTATAGGTTTCTAAACTTAAAAAAAAAAACAAAAGGGTAGAGTTACATTTGGTGAAAATGCTTCAGGTAATATTATTGGGAAATGTGCCATGAATGTGGGAAAAGACAAAGCCAAAAATGTGTTGCTTGTATAAAATACGAAGTCTAGTCTATTAAGTGTCAAGAAAACCTATGATCAGGGGAACATTTTGCTTTTTTATTCTCAAAAATGTGAGATAAGAAGGAAGAACTCAAGAAAATTGGTTGGTGTTGCTTCTAGTACTTTTGAAAATGTATACATACTAAATAAAAGACAATCTAAGAAATTTCATATGAATTTAGTGGATGAAATTTGTCTATGGCATAGAAGGTTGGGGCACATTAACTTTGATAATATATCAGAAAGTTAGCAATATTGAGGCAGTAAGAAACCTACCAAGGATCACAAATCCTTAAAATCCTCTATGTAGACATTGTCAATTAGGGAAGAAAACTAGAATAATATTCAAAACAAAAGAGTACTCAACCTAAAAACCTTTAGAGATGGTTCACACCGACCTCTGTGGACCTACAAGGACCAAACGTTTTCAAGGAGAATCCTACTTTATGTTGTTCATTGATGATTTTACTAGAATGGCTTGGGTATATTTTCTCAAGGAAAAATCATAATCTTTTAACAAGTTCAAAGCCTTTAAACTCGTTGTTGAAAATGAAACAGAGGAAAAAATAAAATTTCTTAGATCAGACAATGGTGATGAGGTCACCTCTAAATAGTTTGATCTCTTATGTAAAACCTATGGAATTAAGAGACAATTCTCTATTGCCATAACACCTCACCAAAATGGGATTACCGAGAGGAGAACTAGAACAGTTTAGGAGGCTGCAAGGACTATGCTCAATGAAGCAAAATTTTCTGGTTGATATTGGAGGGAAGGTGTAAACACAACAGTACACATACTAAATAGAGGTCAGCTCGGGATTAATAGTACTAAGACTCCTTATGAGTTGTGGTTTGGGAGAACTCCTTTGGTAAAATACTTCAAGGACCTTGGAAGTAAGTGTTACATCAAAAGGCTTGATAAAAACCTCAAAAAATATGATGCTAAATCTGAAGAAGGTATCTTTCTTGCATATGCTTCTACCAAAAAGGCATACAGATGCTACAGTCTTAGATTACATAAGATTTTTTATAGTGTAGGTGTTAAGGTGGATGATTTAAAAACAAAAAAATTCAAACACCAAGAGACCATACATGACAATGAAGATGAAGATGACGATGAGTTAGTTGATACACAAACATATGTAGGAGAAAAGGATGATACACAAGAAGATGAAATAGATACCAAAAAATAAGAGGAAGATACTCGAGAAAAAGAGATAATGGGAATCCCCAAGAAGAGACACAAAGACACAGGCCAAGAATAACCCAAAAGAATCATCCTAAAGACCTAATTATTGGACATAAAAGTACATGAGTAAAAACAAGAAGACAATTATTGTATCAAACATAAATAGCACGTTTGTCAGGTTTGGAGCCCAGATCAATCAAAGCAGCATGCAATGATGAAAGTTCGGTCAAATCCATGAATGAAGAATTAAACCGAATAGAAAAGAATAAAAATTGGGAACTAGTTCCAAAACCACAAGAGAAGAATGCCATTGGAACTAAATGGGTGTTCAAAGACAAAGTAAATGCAAAATGGACAAGTAATCAGGAACAAAGCCAGATTGGTATGTAAAGGGTATGCTCAGGTTGAATCAGTATATTTTGAAGAAAATTTTGCACCTGTGGCCAGATTGGAGGAAATTAGGATTTTCTTGGCCTTTGCCAGCTACAGAAAATCAAAAGTATACTAGATGGATGCCAAATCAACGTTTCTTAATTGAAACTTAGAAGAGGAATTATACATAGAGAAACCAAAAAGGTTTCAATTATCTGATAAAGGGAATTATTTTTGTAAACTAAAGAAATCTCTCTATGGGATAAAAGAAGCATCCAGAGCATGGTATGCAAGGATAGATTCTCACTTACTGGTACAAGGCTTCAAAAAAGGATGAGTAGACAGTAATCTTTATTATAAAATTATTGGTGATAGCATGATTATTGTGGAAGTATATGTTGATGATATCATATTTGGGAGTGATGATGAAAAAATGAGTAAGGATTTAAGATGCAACAAGAATTTGAAATGTCTTTGCTTGGTGAACTAAATTTCTTTCTATCATTTCAAATAGTTCTGTCCAAAAGGGGAATATTTATTCACTAATCCAAGTATGTAAAATATATGCTTAAAAAATTCCATTTTGAATATTGCAAACATGTTTGTACACCTATGATAGTAGGATGTAAAGTAAGCAAGGAATATGAGTCCAAGACTATAGATCCAAAACACAAGAGATCAATGATTGGGATTTTCCTCTATGTAATAACTTCCAGACCTTATGTCAAGCAAGATGTTGGAATAGTAGCTAGATTTCAAGCTGGACCAAAAGAGAGCCATGATCACACTATTAAAATAATTTTTAGGTACTTAAAAGGATCTATAGATATTGGATTGTGGTATCCTAGCAAGAATTCATTCACTTTAAAATCCTATTCAAAGGTATATTGGGAAGGTTGTGTAGATGACAGAAAAAGTACAAGTCGAGGAGAATTACTCTTGGAAGAATCATTGGTAGCTTTGACAAGCAAGAAAGAAACCTCAATCTCTCTATCCACTACTGAAGTTGAGTATATTGCATCAGTAGAATGTTGCACACAAGTGAAATGGAAGAAACACACTCTAGAAGACATCAAAGTAGTGTTCGAAGAACCCACTATTATCTCTGTGATAATACAAGTGATGTAAGTCTCTCCAAGAATCATGTTCAGCACTCCAAAGAAAAACACATTCCAATAAAATACCACTATTTGAGGGATCGGGTCGAGAAAAAGAATATTAAATTCGAATATGTCCCAACTCAAGAACAAATTGCAGACATCTTCACTAAACCATTAAGCATAGATGTATTTGAATATCTCATATAAAGATTAAGAGTAGTTTCTCTTCCAATCTAATCTTTCAAAAAAAAAGTATCAATTGGCATCAATTCAGAGGGGGATAGTAATCAAAGTCATGGGGATTCACTCAAATCCTTTGCCCTTGATGTCAAAGGGGGAGAAATGAAAATAATATTGCCATCAAAGACAAAGGGGAATATTGTTGGAAACATGAAAATATAGGATGAAATTGATGGAAATTGAGGAAGTTTGCAGGGAAGTATCCCACCTGTTCAAGATAAAGGACCCCATAGAGGAGTTGTGCAGAGTAACCTTGTTGCAAGGTTCTGGATCTGCAGATCGGTCACTGTAAGGATTGATAAAAATTGAGATATAAGCTTGTGCAGGCTTGGACAGTTGACATCGTGGAAGGAGCTGATCTATGCCTTAGGAATAATTTTGCAAGGAGAAGTTACACGGTCTAAAGAAATTCTAATCTCTGCAAAATTTCTATGCAACATGCTTTAACATTTTTGGAGTCCACCATTGATTCAGGGGGGACACTAATTGAACGGTCCACAATCTATTGCATAGAGAGAACTAGCAAGTGGGTTAGTAATCCATATGGCTACGAAATATTAAATTTTAATCTACATTTTTCTATTTTCCATCGTTGATTAGAATTAACAGAAGATATGACGGTCATAGTTAAATTCCGCAAAGAGAACATACGGATCTACAAAGTTATATCGTGATCCGCATCTGGAAGCAGATTGATGCTCAAGAGAAAAGTTGAAGAGGATTGACGATGTGCAAGATTGGAAATGAGGGTGCGAAACTGCAGAAATCAAAAAGTTGAAGTCATGGAATAGTTCAGTTTCTGACCTCTGCATTCTTCCCTGCCGAAATGGCAAGTACATAAAGAAAACAATGAAAGGACCATTGTGGAAATGAAAGTGTGGCTTCGAAACCATAGAAATCAAAAGTTCAAAGTCATGGAAAAGTTGAGTTTCCGAATTCCACATTTCGCCCTACAAAAAAGGAAAGTGAAGAAAGACAACAATGGAAGGACCATTGTGGGAGCAGAAAGGCCGAAAGGAAAAAGTTAGAAAAAATGGAAATTTGAGTTTCTAATTCTGCATTTCGGAGTGGGGAAAGCGTAGTCCAGAAAATGGAAAGGTGGAAAGAAAAAATTTGAAGTCATGAAAATTTGAGTTTCTGAATTCTGCAGTACAGAAAGGCCAGTACGGAAAGGCCAGTCTAGAAATCAGAAAGGCAGAAAGAAAATAGTCGAAGTCATGAAAAGTTGAGTTTTTGACTTCCACATTTCGTAGTGCGGAAAGGCCAGTATGGAAAAGCGGAAGTGAAAAGATATGGATCTTGGAAAATTGAGTTTCTAATTTACACCTTTCCGTAGTGTGAAAAGCAGCTTGGGGAAAGGTCAGTCTCGAAAGAGGAAGGACGAAAGTAAAGTGTGGAAAGGCTAGTGCCTGCATGGTAATAAATCCCCCGTTTTATGAAAAGATGAAGCCTGCAGATTGAATGTGAAGCCCGAGTTTTGGGAGAGAAACACGCCCAGCAGGAAGAGAGGATGAAGCCTGAAAGAAAGGAAATCTAATAGCCAGCGATGATAATGCCACCAAGCTAACAAATTGCAGAATCTCAAAGACATACAAAGATCATAGAGTTTAATTAAGTAATTAATTAAAAATCAGTAATATAACAAAGATATAATCTAATTGATTATATAACTTAACAGAGATTTCAAGAGGTGTGAAGGAGAAAAGAATAAAGTCTGTTTTATAAAGGTGTGATGGTTTGAACAGAGATTTGAAGAGTCACAATGTTGAAAGGGAGTGATTATGGTCTGAAGAGATGATTGAAGGATATCTAAAAAAAAGATCAAAAGGTAAGCAAAGTGTCTCTGTCAACCATATCTATGTAGCCATAGCATAAGACAAAGGCCAAAGAAGAGTAACAATAGACAGAGTTTTTAAAGAAGATCTGGAAGTCTGATAAAAATACATACAAGGATGGAAGGGTGGTTCTAGGGAAGGCTACACGCCTGCACAGAGGTCTTATCCTCCTTCCACTAGTGGCTGAGGAATCAAGGTATTGGTGGATCCTTGTCTGTAGGTGCAGGAAGAAACTAGGGTGTGGGTGCATTCTTTATTTTTGGCTTAGGAACTTGGATAATGTGGTCTCCAGCAAGTGGGTGCTTGCAAATAACTATTGTATATTGTAAAATCAATTTTTTGCAAATAATAGAAACGTGTTGGTGGTTTACCTTATTGGGTTCCATATTAAAACATTGTGTCCAAATATGTTTTTTACATTTTCTAAAATAAAAGAAATTGTGTTTAATTTATGTCATTGATTCACACCCCCACCTCTTAGTGACAATATCTGATTCATCAAAGGATAAATAATGTTGTAGACACGTCCCTGCAACGATCTCTCCTAATAGACTGGCAACCATACTAGGGATCTTGGGGTTTAATTCTTGATTTCTTGATTTCTTGAGTTTTTCTTTATTTTTGGGTGTTTCTTTCCTTTATATATTTTAATTCATTCTTAATCACTATCTTTAGACACCTTGTTTCATCTTAGGAGTCTAAAATCTTCCTAGATCAGCCTTTACACAGTCAAATTTTGAAAAATTCACACGAGATCTTGGTTTTCTTGAAATATGCGAGTGTAGGCTATTGTAAGTCAGATGTTTCCTTAAAAAAACATAGGTTCAAGATAGGTAAAGTCGTGTATTTCTTAGAAAAACGCAGGTTCAAGTCATACACATGCATGTATCACGTAGAGTCTAGTATTTTGGCATAATTTGGGATAGGATTGTCCATTTTGAGTGTTTTGTTTGTCGTGGAAAGCTTAGGAATCCCTATACTTGATTTGAGAGACTAAATTCATCTAATTTTACTGATATATGAGGATTTTTTAAATATTTTAAAGATTTATATGCATCTAGCTTAAAAATGAAAAAAAATAATCAATGTTTTAGGCCTTTAATTGGGATGAAGGTAGACCTTGAAAAACTTAAGATGACATATAAACACATGATAGGACATATTATAGGTAATATTGATAGAATTAGGAAGTATTTAATTTGAATTTTGGAGGCTTTGAACCTTGTTTAGAAAAAATTGGAAGATCACTTGTATTAGTATTTTTTGAGTTTTTGTTCAAATTTTCTTTTAAATCTTGCTTAGATATGACTATATTAGGTGATATTTTTCATTTGGATAATTTATTTCACTATTATTAGATGATATTTTGACTAATTTTTACTTTTAAATCATTGTTTGCAAAGTTAATTTATCCAAAAATGAAGAACATCGCATGTTTTTTAAATTCATGAACCTTAAGCCCTTTCATTTTGAAATTACATACACTTGTTGATCAAATACACACTTTGAAATCATAGTTACCACACAGTTGGAATTATCAATCAAAACAAATTCACAAAAAAATTCAAAAATTTGGGCCTCTCACATAAGATAAATTCAAAAAAATTCCCTCCAAAACATAAGAAAATGACTTGAACAAGTAAATGTTTCTTTTGGATAGACTAATTTGAATTCTTGAAGCACAATTAGCGGAGTTTGTTTTTCATTCTCAAATTTCTTGTAATACATTGTGATTCAATCCCTATGTATCCTCTTCACTCGCACGTTCGAGCGATATTGTGAACGAGAAATAGCGATCTCAAGTGAAATAGGAATATCGTCGGGCCATGCGCATCCTCTTCACTCGCACTTTCAGGTGATCTTATGAATGATAAATAGGGATTTCAAGTATAATAATCATCTTTTAATTTTTCAAGCATGTCGTCGATCCATGAGTATCCTCTTCACTTGCGCTTTGGGCCAATCCTGTCAAAGAGAAGTGGATCTCAACTGTAAATGCTTGTCAATTTTAGAATATCGAAAGGTATTTAAAATTTTGCATTGGTTCTCAAACCATGGATTTGGACCATTAAATTCAACATTCAGAAATAAAACATTATGAAATTGAAAAATTAATATTGAATCTTAATCCTACATTTAAACATCGGTTTGAGAGACTTATTAGAAATAGCAAAAGCATTGAACATCCAAACATTTACCATTTATAGTTAGTAAAAGAAAATTGAACACATCTTATTTTTTAAGGCAAAATCTGCAACTCTTGCTAAAAAATTGGGAACTTATTTGAAAGGAAGAAGTTCATAATTTGTTAAGATAAAACATCACTTCTTAAGAAAATTTCTTTTCAAATTTGTAAAAGTGATTCTATTTTGAAAATTTGCATGTTTGAAAGATCTCAAAGAACCTTTTACTCTTCCATAGTATACAAGTTCATTAAAATAAACGAACTAGTGAGCATTGTGCATTTGATAGTTCTTTCCTTTAGGATTTTTTTACAATATTTTGATATCTACTCTAATAAGAAAATCCTTTTATTAAACGTCAGAGTGATTAAGCACCCGATCCACCCATCAAGGTGGCATAGAGGCAAGCTACCCAAGTTTGAGGGCCCCACTACATTGTGGAGGCAGATACATGAACCACATATTTGTGACTTGAAAATTGAACTACTTGTAAACCCAATCAAATGTTACTAGATAAGAACAACATCAAACCAATTCTTATAATCTATCACATCATGGATGAAACATAGGTATATTTCATGATATTACTCTAATTGAAATTGAAACAATAGAATACCACAAAGTTGATCATGTAAACCCACCCTTAGCACACCCTTTAAACCCAATCATACTTACAGAAAGTGAGTCATTGGTTTATCTTTTTTTTTAAGTTGGAATAATATGAAAAACATTCCACTTAACCCTTTGGAATCATCATGAGGTCAAGTAAATACATCAATGCAACCTCAAATGGTTACAAGAGGTTATCAAAATCCTCTTGGAAAACACAATAGTTGTCTAGGTTCCACTTCTTGGGGAAACCCCTTACCATGGAATGTGAATATTCACAACAGAAATAATGTATCCTAGAGCATGAATTCCAATTAAAATTATCCTTGGCCGATGAGAGGAATTTACCCAGGGGGTAATTCTCTAATTTATCCTAGCACAATGCCTAGGGGAAATCCACCTAAATACCCGATTCCACAATGTAGTGGTCAAGTTTCAAAAAGTAATCAATATTTCTTGATATAACCTCTAAAAGGAGGAAACATACCTTGGAATTGCAATCAAAACCAAGGATAGAATCAATGGAATGGTCAGGTTCTAGGAAGTAACCAATCTTCTTGGGACCTAGCTCCATCAAGAGGAAGTCCAACCAATGGTAAAATTTTGGGAAATAGACAATATTCTTGGGACCTAACTCCATCAGGAGGAAATACACCCATTGATCATGTTCTGAGAAGCACTATAATTTCCCCAAAATTCAAAAAAAAAAAATTGTAGGCTAGTTAAATGCTACCTATCGTGGACATTAGTTTATCTTTTGCGAAATATGTCTGTCATTGTTTACTAGATCGAAGTGTCGTAAGCTGTATTTTCCTATGTACTGTTGATATGTTTATGTCTTATGGTTAAGTTACTTGGATTTGTTATATTATTACTCTGCTAGTGTTTACCATTCACATACATTTGCATATATAGGTTCAGTTATGTCTTACTTCTTATTTATCTGGTTGGTAATTGGTTTATAGTTTTATTTATTTAAAAGTTCTAACTTGTCTTTAACTATTAAGGGGTGAAGTGGCAAGGTTTTTATCCCTTGAAGGACCACTCAGAGAGGTAAAAAGGTTCATCCTTCTTTTAATGGATTTACTTAGTTCATTGCGAACTAATGCAAACTTCCTCTTTTGTGCAGGTTACTTCATTGACGGAATCTATCTATGACATTGAAACATAACATCCTATGGGTTGATAATTATGCTACAGTATCCTATGTATACCTACAATAAGAGGACTAAAATCCTGGTCTAACTGTACCTAATTTCTATGTCTATGTAGAGTTGGAAGTGTATGACCTAAATCTTTATGGTTGTCATTATTATTATGTTTTGAGGTTCTCATATTTTTATCCTCTTCATATTCAGTTTGTAACATATAATTTTTAAGGTGTAAAGCCTAGGGTTTAAGGCTTAGTTCATATGTCGTGTAAAACCTTGTGATAATTCTTTGGAAAGACTATAGGTTATGTATAAACATTTTATGTCATATTTCATATTCTATAAAATTATGGCTTAATGATGCAAAGGAGTTTTTTATGAGGGTTTAGTGCTAATGCGAATTCATTATGGGTTTGACTATGGGGATGTGGGTAAAAATTGCGTTGATAGTGGAAACCAGGGTGGTGCATTTATGGCTCATTGGAAAGAGTGGGAAACGAGCCTCAAACGTTGACTTGGTTGTTTGTTTGATACATTGGGCTTTTCTGGTGGTCTTTGTAGTTTTGTCTCTTGAGTTTTTATGCTGCATAAAGTGAAAAATTCCCCTACGTCGACATGTATGTTCTCAACCTGGTTTTGCAGCATCGTTTTGTTTGTTCCTTCAGTTGAGGTTTCAATATAATTCTAATGGCTCTGCGTGTTCTATTTTGCAGGTGACAAGGGTGGCCTGGACTCATGGATTGTCAATGGCTCTCTGGACTATCTACAGAACCCTCTAACGAGTAATCCCTGTGAAAAACCATAGGCATTTACCTCTATGCATATGTGTGACACAGTGTTGCACTCTGGTTTGGTAAGGTTTATCTCTGTGTAGTTTTGGTTAATAGACTAGATAGTTGGTTTGGGGATTTTGTATGGTGTTGGGAATCCGAGACATGCAATTGTTGCCATGTCCCCATCTTTTGGGACATTAAAAGTGTTGACCATGATGCATATCCTAGGGGCTCAAATAGACATTAATTATTGTTCCTAGGAAAAATATTGCTAATAATTATTTTCAAGCATGTATTTAATTTAATTTCATCATTTTATTAATTACACAATTAAATTATGTGGAAATAAACTTTCCAATTCAAGTAAGCACTAAAGTCCAAAAATGTTGCCAAAAATGAGAAAAGAGAAATATTTCAGGAAAAGCATCATAAATCCAAAAAGCAGGAGAAAATAGGTAAAGTGGGAAAGTATGAAAAAAAGGAAAGTTAGACAAAGAAGAAAAATAAGGAAAGGCAAAGCAAAGAAAAGAAAGGAAAGTATGTCCACTCATGGGTGACCTACTCTCACAGGTCACCAGGCCAAGTAACTTGCTCAACAGGTCAACATCAATTCTATAAAAGAATTATTCCAAATCCATTATTCATTTTGGATGTTTTGATATTTTTTTTATTCTATGTGAGCATACTCTCTGAGTGTTGTGCCTCCAACCACTGGGTGATGATCCCCAAAACTCTCCTCCCTTCTCGTCCATCTCCCTTTTTATCTATTTCAGGTATATGGAGTCCTAATGTCATCTAGTGAAGCTTATTCCAGAAGTATATTACAGCCTCCATCAAGTTCAGGTCGAGCTCCAGCGAAGCCCATACTTCACTTATGCTCACAGCCCCTTGCTAGTCATGATTTTGGGCCTCCTGCCCCTTAATTTTGGAAGCATATTTGTAATGGTCAGTAAATAATTTAATTTATGTTTTGTAGTGTCAATATATTCTGAAAATTACATTTATCAGGTTGAGATATCTCATACCCTAAAGAATATTGTCTCAGTTTCATAAAAGGGCCTATTTTATCAGTGTATGGGGGGATTGAGTGAATATGAGTGATTTAATAAATATTATATGCTAGGAAAGTGATTGAAATAATTATTTAGGTTCATATATATTATATTTATCTTTTTTATAAATCTCATATTTTACAGAAATGTATTTAAGCTGATTTAATAGCTTTTTTAAGACCCTAGCTAGATTACTAGCTTTTAATAACTAGTTTTACTAAAAGTTATGTAAAACAAGTTATGTAAAATCAAAATGAGCTATGTTAGTTCATGTGGTTCAATAATGGGAATACCTTCCCATATCCATCTCCATAATAGATTTTTTTAGGTTTTACCACCTTTTTGGATCCTCCTCTCCGCAAGGTTTCCCTTGACCAAAACTTTTAGAAATCCCCAAGTTCACCCAAAACTCCTTAAAACTTTCCAGAACCTAAAAAAACTATCTAAATACTTTTTTTATGTTACATTAAGGATGTAACAAATTTCTACAATTTTCCAAAAAACTCTAGTTGAAACAGACCGAACTACTCTCCTTAGTTTCACGGTTTGACTGCCCAGAAGCATGGTAGTAGGTTTCCGCGGTGCAGACTCTGAACCCTAAATCGCACCAGATATAAATGTGTTAGGGGTAAGTAAATTCCATGTATGAAAAAAAAATTTCTTCCCAATGATCGCTCTTGTCCTCTACTAAATATCCTAGAAGAAACCCTTGTTTTTCCCAATCCAAGAAGGCTCTGTGTGAACCAATTAAAATTTCAGAATTATTTTAGTGAAATTACAGAATTAAAGTGTTCAGGTATGCACACTAGACTTCGGACATCACAGTGGTATCAGAGCTCTTTCCTTGGATCATCTTGTGGAAACAAATCTCTTAGTGAATAAATTTGCAGCAATGCCATACAATGGGGATGATTATGATGAGCAGTATGAAGAATACTGCAGAAGATATTGTTATCAATCCAGGAAATTCCTCTAGGTTGTGGGTGAATCCACGGACCTGGGTAACACTTTTTGGAAAGCGTATTTCGGCAAAAACAGAAAAACGCACCTCGGTCGAGGGCTTGTTAAGCCCTCGACCGAGGTCTTAATATCTCGACTGAGGTTTTATCAAGCCCTCGACCGAGGTATTGCGGGCTTTACAAACCCTCGGTCGAGGTATTTAAATACCTCGACCAAGGTATTTAGATACCTCGGTCGAGGGCTTAAAAAAATAGACTTAGCCCACATTCAAACAAATGGAAAATTTCATGTGCCTTGCAGAGGTGTAAACCCTGCCATTCCTAGCACATAACTGAGCAGAGTTGATACTGATAGATTCACCAACGAATATTCTATCCATTGAGG